>CADDIJ020000304.1:0-23156 GCA_902809745.2 Tetradesmus lagerheimii | reverse complement strand
TACACCTCACAGCACCGGGCCCTTGGACAGGCTGAGCGTGACGCTGCCGGTGTAGCTGCCTGCCTCTGTCCTCTTCACGCTGGGGATGTCCAGGCTGCCGCGCTTGAAGCCCACGATGCTGCTCAGCAGCGTGTCTGGCCTGCTGCTGCTGTACACGCCGTCCACGATCATGGGCGTCACCGTGTTGAAGGACTTGATGACGGGGCTGCTGGCAGCAGCAGCAGCATCGGGGGCCTTGGAGGCGGCGCTGGCTGCTGGCGCGGTGTCCCTATCGACTGTGAGCAGGCCTGTCGAGGTGATGGTCAGGGAGGCCGTCAGCATGGGGTCGCAGTTGGGCGCGTTGGTGTTGGTCACACTGCAGCACGGCCGGCAGCAGAGCAGACAGGCAGGTTCAGGGGTGAAAGGGGGCACACGTGCATGTTTGGCAGGGTGTGCGGATGTAGGCTGCGTTCGCTAGTTGTAGCGCGGCTTCAACTGCGTGCGCTTCGTAGACACAAGAAAGGTCGCCGCAAACACTCACAGCAGAGCAGGGTGAATTGACAGCGCCTCGGCAAAGCACCACATGCAGCGAGCCGGCTACAAGTACAGCATCAGGCTGCAAACCCTGCACCAACAGATCTGCCTGTACCTGCTGTTGCTGATCTGCAGCGTGCCACACACAACTGCCAGCAGGCTCACCAGATTGCTGTTGCCATGGCTGTGTCGTTGTCTGCCAGCATGTCAGCGTTGATGTAGCAGGTGCCCACAATGGGCATGGCAGCAGCAGCCATGCACTGCAGGTCACCCCTGCATAGCCACAGCACACACAGCAAGGTGCTCAGCTGGTTGCGGCTCTGACCCTCATCAGATGGTGCCTCACAGCTACGCAGCTTCCAGCAACATAGCTTACATGCATCTTCCAGCTGCCATGCAGAACGGCCAGCCTGCTCTGATGACATGTGCAGAGCATGCTTACGTTGTATATCATCGTTCAGCATATGCAGGCAGCAGATGCATACGGCGCCACCAGACCTCAGTGCCGCTGCAGGCTGCAGCCATCAGCCACTCACGCAAATGTGAAGCCGGTAATGCTCTGGCCATCTGCGCTTAGGGTTGTGGGGTTGAGCTGTATGTTGATCATGCTCAGCTGCAGCCCGCGGATGTCTTTTGAGAAGCGTGTCATGGGCTCACTGCCGCCGCCAAGTGGCGGGCGGATGACAGTAGGGGGAAATATGGGCGGCACTATCTGCTGCGGGGCAACAGGCGTTGCAGCTGCTGGCCTGCCGGCGCTTCTGCTGCTGCTGGTTGGTGCCTGGTACCTCGGCTGTACTGCTGCTGCCCGTGAGGCTGAGGTGGGGCCTTCCCTTGCAGCAGCGCCCGACGTTGGTGCGGCGGCATGTGCCCGGCCGGCACGCCTGGGCATGGCAGTCGCTGGCTTACTGCTGGACACTGATCGCGCATCCGAACTACCAGCATTTGCGCTGGATGGGCGGGCAGTCATAGCTGCAGTCATAGACGCAGGGCTGCTGGATTTGCTGGAGCTAGCTGGCTGCCTTGCTGCCCCTGCTGCTGCTGCTGCCGCTGCTGCTGCCGCTGCTGCTGCCCCGGAGATACCCGCTTGCTGCTTGCCAGACTTAGGGGTGCCGTCGGTCCAGAATTGTTCCACTGCCTCATGTGTCCGTGCATTCGCTGCGACAGCGCACGCCAGCATCACCATCGCGAACACCGTGGTGCGCGCCATCGTGGCTCGATGTGGCCCCTTGGGGCTTTACAAATATCCAAAGCCTCAAACACAGGGCAAAATGTAATTGTGTTTGTTCCTGCTACAAACAGAAGCGGAAGGGGGCAGCAGGGCCTAGGCTGTACACAGTACCGCCTGCCTGTATTTCGTATTTCCGGCAACAACAAAGCTGAAAAAGCGATAGTTTCACGAAAAAAAAGATTTACAGTTTGCCTGTGCACAGGTTGTCATACACCCGGAGAGTATGTTATGCAATGTAGCATGCGATGTGCCCCGCGGCCGGTGCACGCATCTGCTTCGGCACCTGCACTGTCGCCTACCAAAGCGAGGCAGCGGTACTAGCACTGTTGATTGTGTGGACATGTATCATGTATCGGTGACATTCAGCGCCATCAGCAGCATGACTGGACTGCTCAATTCACGAACCAACCTCAAATTTGCGACGTTGCAACCGTTGCAGCGGCTGCAGGCTCAAGCTTGCATATCACATCAGCACACGGTGTGCTGCAGAGTCGTCTGTCACACTGCTGTATTGTCTGAGTAGCCAGATATACTGGCTCAGCCAGTCACCCTGAGTAATTACTCTACTTTATAAATGGATCAGTAACCTCATGATCAGAGCAACAGCAGCTACCCTGCAGGCCTGGCTGTGTTCACCGTGGATGGCATGTAGTTTAAAGGTGTTCTGCAACACTTCCCAGCGTCCAGAAGTCTTACGCGCAACACATGGCCATGATCAGCTGCAGCCTGTTCTGGAACAGTGTGTTTGGGATAAGTAGGGGAGCTTGCAACAACCACACTGACCGGGGAGGCAAATCAAGTAATGAGTTGATTACAGGACGGTGTGTTTTTCTGTTTGTTGTTTATCCCAAACACAATGTTCTGGAACAGGCTGGATCCAGCCGCCGGCATGCGGCATGCATGGCCCCCCCCAAGGGGTTTCATGCATGGGATGCAGCCATCATGGTCCCACCAGCTTGAACCAGAACAGAAACATGCGGTATTACGAATCCCTTGATACTGTATACAGTCGGTTGTAGGCTCGGCCTCCAGTGGCGCTGGAGTAGAGCCTGCTGCTTTGTGAGAAGTGTCAGTGTACTGCATCATGCACGGCATCCTGAAGGCTTCAGGTTCTGATCAATGTGTTACACCGTAGCACCCGTGGTACTGACGTGCATGCACACCCAAGTCATGGCAAACACCAGCAAAGAGCGTGCAACTTGGAAATATCGGAAATATCGGAAATATCTGGATTGTGCAAGCAGGCCCGTCGCCAGCGGCTGATCAAGCAGAAATCCAGCACATGCCCAATTACAAATATAATTTTCTCTCTTCATGAACACTATTCTGTATGACAAGGATACCAACACTATAGGCTGCGTAGCTAACTAACTAACTAACTAACTAACTAACTACGCTCTGGTGCTGCCACACAGCAGCAGAAGCTGCTGCGGCTGGTACCTGGTTGGCAGCAAGCTGGATGTTTCGCCAGCCGGCAGTTGCAGCCTTGCATGACCTGCTGCTTTTGCATAGACCTGAAACGCGCGGCTGCTAGAATGCCAACTGCAGGTGCTGGCCATGCCAGCGGCGGGCGCTGAGGCAGCGTTGTAATAAGCATTCAGCAGCCATTTCTGCTTGATCAGCCGCTGGCGACGGGCCTGCTTGCACAATCCAGATATTTCCGATATTTCCGATATTTCCAAGTTGCACGCTCTTTGCTGGTGTTTGCCATGACTTGGGTGTGCATGCACGTCAGTACCACGGGTGCTACGGTGTAACACATTGATCAGAACCTGAAGCCTTCAGGATGCCGTGCATGATGCAGTACACTGACACTTCTCACAAAGCAGCAGGCTCTACTCCAGCGCCACTGGAGGCCGAGCCTACAACCGACTGTATACAGTATCAAGGGATTCGTAATACCGCATGTTTCTGTTCTGGTTCAAGCTGGTGGGACCATGATGGCTGCATCCCATGCATGAAACCCCTTGGGGGGGGCCATGCATGCCGCATGCCGGCGGCTGGATCCAGCCTGTTCCAGAACATTGTGTTTGGGATAAACAACAAACAGAAAAACACACCGTCCTGTAATCAACTCATTACTTGATTTGCCTCCCCGGTCAGTGTGGTTGTTGCAAGCTCCCCTACTTATCCCAAACACACTGTTCCAGAACAGGCTGCAGCTGATCATGGCCATGTGTTGCGCGTAAGACTTCTGGACGCTGGGAAGTGTTGCAGAACACCTTTAAACTACATGCCATCCACGGTGAACACAGCCAGGCCTGCAGGGTAGCTGCTGTTGCTCTGATCATGAGGTTACTGATCCATTTATAAAGTAGAGTAATTACTCAGGGTGACTGGCTGAGCCAGTATATCTGGCTACTCAGACAATACAGCAGTGTGACAGACGACTCTGCAGCACACCGTGTGCTGATGTGATATGCAAGCTTGAGCCTGCAGCCGCTGCAACGGTTGCAACGTCGCAAATTTGAGGTTGGTTCGTGAATTGAGCAGTCCAGTCATGCTGCTGATGGCGCTGAATGTCACCGATACATGATACATGTCCACACAATCAACAGTGCTAGTACCGCTGCCTCGCTTTGGTAGGCGACAGTGCAGGTGCCGAAGCAGATGCGTGCACCGGCCGCGGGGCACATCGCATGCTACATTGCATAACATACTCTCCGGGTGTATGACAACCTGTGCACAGGCAAACTGTAAATCTTTTTTTTCGTGAAACTATCGCTTTTTCAGCTTTGTTGTTGCCGGAAATACGAAATACAGGCAGGCGGTACTGTGTACAGCCTAGGCCCTGCTGCCCCCTTCCGCTTCTGTTTGTAGCAGGAACAAACACAATTACATTTTGCCCTGTGTTTGAGGCTTTGGATATTTGTAAAGCCCCAAGGGGCCACATCGAGCCACGATGGCGCGCACCACGGTGTTCGCGATGGTGATGCTGGCGTGCGCTGTCGCAGCGAATGCACGGACACATGAGGCAGTGGAACAATTCTGGACCGACGGCACCCCTAAGTCTGGCAAGCAGCAAGCGGGTATCTCCGGGGCAGCAGCAGCGGCAGCAGCAGCGGCAGCAGCAGCAGCAGGGGCAGCAAGGCAGCCAGCTAGCTCCAGCAAATCCAGCAGCCCTGCGTCTATGACTGCAGCTATGACTGCCCGCCCATCCAGCGCAAATGCTGGTAGTTCGGATGCGCGATCAGTGTCCAGCAGTAAGCCAGCGACTGCCATGCCCAGGCGTGCCGGCCGGGCACATGCCGCCGCACCAACGTCGGGCGCTGCTGCAAGGGAAGGCCCCACCTCAGCCTCACGGGCAGCAGCAGTACAGCCGAGGTACCAGGCACCAACCAGCAGCAGCAGAAGCGCCGGCAGGCCAGCAGCTGCAACGCCTGTTGCCCCGCAGCAGATAGTGCCGCCCATATTTCCCCCTACTGTCATCCGCCCGCCACTTGGCGGCGGCAGTGAGCCCATGACACGCTTCTCAAAAGACATCCGCGGGCTGCAGCTGAGCATGATCAACATACAGCTCAACCCCACAACCCTAAGCGCAGATGGCCAGAGCATTACCGGCTTCACATTTGCGTGAGTGGCTGATGGCTGCAGCCTGCAGCGGCACTGAGGTCTGGTGGCGCCGTATGCATCTGCTGCCTGCATATGCTGAACGATGATATACAACGTAAGCATGCTCTGCACATGTCATCAGAGCAGGCTGGCCGTTCTGCATGGCAGCTGGAAGATGCATGTAAGCTATGTTGCTGGAAGCTGCGTAGCTGTGAGGCACCATCTGATGAGGGTCAGAGCCGCAACCAGCTGAGCACCTTGCTGTGTGTGCTGTGGCTATGCAGGGGTGACCTGCAGTGCATGGCTGCTGCTGCCATGCCCATTGTGGGCACCTGCTACATCAACGCTGACATGCTGGCAGACAACGACACAGCCATGGCAACAGCAATCTGGTGAGCCTGCTGGCAGTTGTGTGTGGCACGCTGCAGATCAGCAACAGCAGGTACAGGCAGATCTGTTGGTGCAGGGTTTGCAGCCTGATGCTGTACTTGTAGCCGGCTCGCTGCATGTGGTGCTTTGCCGAGGCGCTGTCAATTCACCCTGCTCTGCTGTGAGTGTTTGCGGCGACCTTTCTTGTGTCTACGAAGCGCACGCAGTTGAAGCCGCGCTACAACTAGCGAACGCAGCCTACATCCGCACACCCTGCCAAACATGCACGTGTGCCCCCTTTCACCCCTGAACCTGCCTGTCTGCTCTGCTGCCGGCCGTGCTGCAGTGTGACCAACACCAACGCGCCCAACTGCGACCCCATGCTGACGGCCTCCCTGACCATCACCTCGACAGGCCTGCTCACAGTCGATAGGGACACCGCGCCAGCAGCCAGCGCCGCCTCCAAGGCCCCCGATGCTGCTGCTGCTGCCAGCAGCCCCGTCATCAAGTCCTTCAACACGGTGACGCCCATGATCGTGGACGGCGTGTACAGCAGCAGCAGGCCAGACACGCTGCTGAGCAGCATCGTGGGCTTCAAGCGCGGCAGCCTGGACATCCCCAGCGTGAAGAGGACAGAGGCAGGCAGCTACACCGGCAGCGTCACGCTCAGCCTGTCCAAGGGCCCGGTGCTGTGAGGTGTATCTGGGGTAGCAGCGGCTATCATGATGTACTGTGATAGGTGTTCTATCACTGTCTCGTAGCAGGATTGTTGTCGATGCAAAAAGATTGTGTGTGATGGTCGAGATAAGGCTGGGAGCGCTTGCAGAATAACATAGATACAGCACTTGCTATATGGTTGGTGTGTTATGGAGAACGTCAACGCCAGCTTGGTATGGTTGCAAGGCCGAGCTGTAGCAGTTGCAACCCACAGCTGCCCACCGGACAATGATGGTTGGGGGGGGATGACAGCGCTGATTTGTATGTTGCCAATTGGCAGAAAGTGCACCAGCACTACGTCGAGTATAGCTGGGACCCATGCTGTGCAGCTGGCAGCAACTTCAGTGCTGTGGTGTGGCACCAACCAGTTACCTTGGTACGGATAATCGGTGTGCATCCACCAATTTGTCAACAAGCTGCATTGGCTTCATTGAGTGTTGTGTGTCATACCGTTTGTGTAGTGTTTGCCGAGCACGCAGCCTGCAGCCCTGCCTGCAGCCCTGCGTGATGTCTAACGCAGCAGTCAAAATTGTCAGCAGCAGCCAGTCAAGGTGTTGACTTGACTATGCAGATGGTCAATATCGCAGTAATAGTCATATACGTGTGTTTACTCAATGACACATCGTCAGTGTATGCAAGTGTGTGCCCCCACGATCGAGTCATGACCACGTGGCAGGTCGTCATGACGGGGTTGTCCGTGCATTGCATCGCAGCTGGTACCGTAATCTTATGTGTCGGTCACGCTTGTATTGCACAATGCGCATGATGTTTGTGTGAAGTGGAAGAAGCTGGACAGGAAGTGCCAGCTACGTCGGAGGTGTCAGCGCCTAGGCAGTTGTGACGTGTGGTCACCTGCTTGAGTTGTCGGACAGTGTAGTGTCATGCGATTGTAGTAGAAGGTATAATTGGCCAATTGTAGTGCCAATGCCAGCAGATGGTGAGAAGGACCGAGTTGCAAGGATGGAGTATGACCGAACCGTACAGATAAGCATCTGGCAGCGATTGAGACAGGTCGATTGCTGTGCTTGTGCAGATTTGTACGCGGCTGAGTGTTCTATGGTTACCATGGAGATCGCGGGTGTGACAGCTGTCACTTGTCTGATGGTCTCCCTGGCCAAGTGCATATAAGCTGGTGCTCCCTCTGCCTGGCCAGGGTTGATTTGATACGTTCTCGTTCTCTCCCTCACTGTCAGTTTGCTGTTGTTCTTTCTGGTTCTTATTCTTGTTCTGTCAGCGCCTCAGTGTGCTTTTGCCTCAGTGCAGCTGTCTTGCCTCAATGCAGCAGTGTTGGTCCTCTTCCCTCATGGTAACTCTCTAGACTTGTCTTACAACGGCAATTCCAGGTGTGTGCGAGTCTCTCTTTGAGATCTCACATCCAGATCTAGATATAACCCGCTTCTAGCTTAGTTCAGCCTCGATACAGCTTGCATTTTGCAGGACAGCTGGCTCTCAGTGCTTTTGGCAGTAGCAGACGGCAGTAGTAGCAAGTTGTGCCAGTGCCGCCTCTTGCTAGAGTTCAATAGAACGTAGTTAACGCAACCCTCACGCTAATTCGCTCATTCAGAGTGCTAGTTCGCTGTAGTTTATCTTGCCGCCTTTCTGTAGTAGAGTGCCCGCCAACCAAACCAACTTGGAGTACTACGCTGCTTTCGCGGTGTCTTAGTGCGCTTCTTCTTCGTCTTACAGAGGCGCCAGAGAAGGATCCTCATCGCGGCATACCCTCCTTCTCCTGCTTTTACTGCTCCCTTCACTGCTGCCTCTGGTGCAGCGCATCATTCTCTTGTTATTTCAGCAGTTTTCAGCAGTTACACAGAACCTTGGACATGCCAGCAGCATATTTACAGCATTGCATGACCAACAGCCTGGCATCAGCTTGGCAGCAGCCCCTTATACGGCAAGGCCCCTTATTGCGCATGTCATGTGCGCACATCTCGTGCGACCTGTGAGTGCTGCACACACAACGTGAACTTGAACAGTACTGCAACAATGCCCTCCTAGCACTCGGCGCTCTGCCTGGATTTGATTGAATACTGCACTGTACGGCTGTTGTTCAGTGAAGCCAGTTCGGCGCAGCCAGATTAGCACTGTAAGTGGGGTGGTTACTCACACAGGATCATAGTCCTGGCAGCTACACTGCATTGGGAAAATTCAGCTGCCTGCCAGGCACGGCGTGTATGTAGTTTACGGTGTTCGTTGCAACATCTGCTCCTTTAAACCAGGTTCGCCAAAGCCGTGCACGGTGCACACAGCACTGCTGCACCGTGCAGTACAATCATCATCAGGCTGGCAGTACAGTGTGATACAATGTATAGCGTTTACTGTGACCAGTGGTCATCTCGCTTCGGTGGCATGCATGTGAAAGCCTTGGCAAGGCAGTGCCTGCCTGTGTCTGGCCCATGGCAGAACAATATGTAATCCATTGTCAGTGACGCCCACAACCATGGTGCTGGCAGCATCGTGCTGCAGTTGCTGCCGCAGCGATCTCGGAGATTGCTGCAGCACAGTGGCTTTATATGGAAGTAGGACGTTCTCCACGACAGTGTGTCAACACGGCTGCAGAGGTTTCTGAGGTCTGCATTGAATTGTACAGGCCTGTGCTGCTGCTATCACATCCTGCCGCTGAAAACCACATTTGTGAGCCCATGCGGGCATTTGGGAGCATACGCAGAGTTGACAGCAACACATCAGATTCGAACATCGATGCCTGACAGTCGCGGGGATGTGTGGGTCGCTTCACCTTTAGCGTTTGATGGTGACGATCTTGCACATGTGCCAGGCACTGTCATGCAAATGCCGTTCGTAACAAGCCTGCTCGCTGGGTAACTATGCACAGACAGCATCACATCTTGAGTTTTGGGTTCAATAAGTCCAATTCATGTTTCCTTTCACTGAACTCTGAGTGTGCGCCTGTTGAAGACGCTCGAAATGGCGCGGCACCGCCTGGCACTGCTGAGTCTATGTATGGTCTGTCTATACACCAGCACAAGCGCATACAAGTTCTTAGAACCAGAAAAAGGTAGTTCGGTCCGAGCTTTGCTGCAAAGTGGACAGCAAATAGGTCCGGCAGTACACGCAGCAGGTGCTGGCGCGCAAAATGCCGAAGAAGATGCTTCGTCAATACTGCATCCAGAGGGCAGACGACTGCTTAGAGTAGACGCTGCAGCACAAACGCCAGTTCCATTGATCCGTGGTGGCCTGGTGCGGACGCCAGAGGACACCAGAGTACTGTACAGAGAGATTGAAGTGTTTGCAGACGGCACAGCAACAGTGACTTCAACATCCAATCTGCAACCAGGGCTGCCGCGCAATGCTACATCATTCTCATACACGTGAGAGAACATCATAAGCTGCTGGCAGCAGGAGATGCAGCGGCAGGAGATGCAGCAGCAACAGCAGCAGGACCAGGAGCAGTAGCAGTGGAGGCAGCAACAGAAGCAGCAGCAGCTTTAGCAGCAGCAATAGCAGCAGCAGTGCAAGCAGCAGCAGCAGCAGCAGCAGCAAGCCGTCAACCTCTAATGCAGCAGCAATAACAGCAGCAGTGCTGGTGCCTGAACAGCAGCAGACACAACATCATCACCTCACGCAGAGCAGCACCAGTTGAGCTACCCAGGAGCAGAAGTCATAGCTTGTGCTTGCATGTGCCAGTAGGATGCCTCATGGCCGAGAGCCCAACCATCCCAACCAGACCGAGAACCCAACCAGCAACATTCATCATACTCTGCTGCACTGCCAGCCACCTGCGCAGCTAGTTCAAGACAGCAGTATGCTCTCTCTGCTGGGCTATACTGCTACCCGATTGCAACTAACAGCACACCGTGCATGTGCGTGCTGTTGTCTCGCAGGGCCAACCTGCAGTGCGGCTACAGCGGCGGCATCTCCCCCACAGTGGGCACATGCGCCTTTATGGGCAAGCCAGTGAGGCCAGTGGCCGACCCAACAGCAGTCACGCCAGTGGCAGCACAGGCCATGATTGATGGGCAGTGGTGAGTGCGGTGCCCGCAGTACGCTCTTCAGATGCTGCAAAGGGGTTGATCTGGCAGCCAGATCAAAACAGCGAGCCACAAGCTGTGTAGCATTGTGCTGGTAGCAGCAGCCTATACTGAAGCCCAGCACTGACTGCTTGGTGCATCCACTTGTGGCAGCCTGTCTCTGATGGGGCTGCAGCCTGCGTCCACTAGTTGCCTGTGGTGCCGAGCCACCTGCATCACGCCCAATAGTGCCGCAGTTTTCAGTGCACCACTTCAAGTGGCCAGCCGCTGGCCTGTGCCAGCAGCCGTTGCGGATGATCCGCATGAACGTCTGCCCACCCTTCTTGTTGGTCCTGCCGCACTGTCTCCTGCTCGCAGCAACCTCAACTCCAACGCAGGCACCTACTGCGACTACAAGCTGCAGGACGGCGCCACCATCACCGTGCGGGGCATGGGCGTGGTCAAGTTTGCGCCAGCGGCTGGCGGCGCTGCCAGTGCAGCAGATGCCACCTCCATCCAGGCCATCCAAGCGGAGCGGCTGTACGTGCGCAGCATACAGTACAACACTGGGTCCGACGCGTTCCTGGGCACGCTGTTCAGTCTGACCAACAGCGTGGTGGGGCTCAAGCGTGGCGTGATGAGCCTCAATGCAGCACGGCAGGACGGCTCATTCCTGGGCGTGGCGACGTTTGAACTGTCGATGTGAGGCATGCGCCTCAGGCATGCCGGGCATGGTGTGGGGGTTTTCAAAAACATGGTGGCTCGACAAGGATCATGATTTTGTGCCTTGCTCCACTCTCGCACAAAGTTGGCTAGTGCTAGTGTGATGGTAGCTTGTTGGTTGGTTGCGCCACAGTGCAGATTTACAAGTGCTCCTCCTGCACGTTCCTTTGCCAGTGTGGAACATGCCGGCACGGCCTGGCGCGGCATGTGACCCGGTGTACCAAGGGGTGGATGCTGGCCTGGATTTCTGGTTCTGCAATGCCGACCCAGTGTGTTGGGGTTTATTCCATTCAGTCCTAGGACTCCCGGAGTCCTCGCCTCGGAGGCGCCGCGCCCCAGCAGGGCTGAAGATGATCTTGGTTTCCGTTGCAGGATCGTCTTTTGGCAAAGGAACAGCCATTTTTTTGTTGGTTACAAGGGGGGCGAAATCTACTGGCTGGCCATACACAGGAACAGCCATTAGCAACTGGCCGGATAATTCACCTAGATCCGTGTTACTTAAAGTACAGTTAGTGTAGCTTTCAGCGATTTCATGCATATGTATCATGCATAACATGATGGTTGATATCGCTGTGTAAAGAGATACCCGGTTTCACAACTGATCATAGGTTGGCCATGGGCCGCCTCAGCCTCGAGGCTTGTCATAACGAGGCGAAGCCTTTCAAAGGCACTGCGGCCCCTCCCAAGGTTGCACCAAACCCTGGTTTCCATGCATCTGAGATGCAGCAAACGAATCCTTCTGGGCTTGTTCTTCTCATGTATCTGATGACAGCAAGATTTTGGACAAGTTACCCTTCCCATAAGTCCCACTGGCTCCTGATCAACCAGGAGCAGGAGCCCCAATCAGGAGCCAGTGGGACTTATGGGAAGGGTAACTTGTCCAAAATCTTGCTGTCATCAGATCATGAGTGGAGCATTGCATATGGAATAGGAACTACGCAACAGTGCTTTGGTGGGCTCTGTGCGTAAGTTTATGGGCCAAGGCAGCCGAAGCGACTATCAGCGATCCAGGGCCGTTACTCTCTAAGAGCAACCCCCGGCACGCCCGGTTTTCCGCTAGGATAGTCGGGTCATCTGGGCCCTACCGACCATTTCTCTATGGAATGGTGGCTTATGGCCCGACCCTTTGCCTTACCTTCAGGGGCGCCCGTGGGAGTCAAGCGTGCGTGCACCTCGGTGGATCACGTTAACTTCCTTCTACCCCATACGCGCCTTCCTACCGAGCATAGCCCGTACCAGTTTTTAGCGCTTTGCCCCCCATTTCATCGGTTAGCACAGTAGGAATGAGCCTACCGCCACTGGTTCCTAACCGCGAGGGGGCGACACCGGCGGGATTTGAACCCGCACCTCCCAGTCCGAAGACCGGTGCTCTAACCAGTTAAGCTACGGCGCCGCATTGCATATGCAATGATGATACTCTTATTACCGGTCACGTGTGGGAGCTCACCAGACTTTCTGTTCGTGCACGCTGTGTTGCTGCTGGTGGGTGATGTTCTGTGGATTCAGCCCGCCCGCTACACTGCATAAAGTGCAGCTTGCTGTCACTGACACTGTTTACACTAGTCCTTTGTTGCCTTTGTTTAGCATCAACACTGCGTGTGCTGTGACTGACGGCTTTGCCTGCAAAGCCATATGTCAAGTTACACACACAGAGAGACTTTCTGGGGTGAGTCTCCTTGAGTGACAGCCTGTTTTGCTGAGTCATCTGCGACGTTCCAGATTTTCGGGTGTTCGTTGCAACGTAGTTGCCTGTGCACACCGTGTAACCCCTCTTCTTCGTTCGTGCACGGCATGCTTGGTGGGGCGCGCAGTTTGCTACAGCACCGCCTGACACTGAGCTGCCTTGGATCCGCATTGGGCGGGCGCTATTGCGTTCTAAGCATAAATGGTGGGGCCCGTTGTCCTTGTTTGACAGCTTCGACGCCACGCAAACGCCGATGGAGCCGTCGCAGGCGTTCCCTCAGCAGTCCCTCCCTCCCCCGCCGCTGCGCCGCATGATTGCTGGTCTTCAAGCGCTAGGCAACGTTTGTGATGTGGAGGCGTTGGCGCCTGCGGCGCCTGCCCCTGCCCTGCCGCCGCCACATCCTCAACAGCTGTCAGACGTGCAGCAGTTGCGTGAACAACTACAGGCTGTGCAGGATGCGCCGGTGCTGCAGCCCGGGGCTTGGTGTAGTTTGGCTCCTGTCTTTGCTAACCCTTTTTTGCAAGCAATGGTTGGGGTTGTGCCCGGCGGGCTGCAAATGCATCCCGTGCCCTCTGTGCGCGGGCCGCATGCATGTTCTGGCGGCAAGTGTCGGCCGCGCATCCGCACTGTGGCCGATCTCTGTCGCGCTTGGTATGTGATCCAGCATGCTGCACGGCAGCAGCTGCCACACCCATTGCTGCCGTACGGCTCCAACTTCAGCAATGCAGACAACGAATCGGCAGATTTGACAGACTTGGTTAACTTGCTACCCATGCCGTGGCATCGGGCTGCCTTGGCTGTTGTGCGGCATCCTGCAGCAGACCGGCCCTGGCCGCCTGCAGCTGTGCCAGACCCGCCATGTATGCCTTCTGCAGCAGAGCAGCATGTTGAGGCCATGTTGGTGGCGCGGCTAGGCTGGCGGAATCATCGCGGCAAGACGGTGTCTGTTGCGCAATTGTCTGTTCGTGAAGCTACCTCATTGCAGCTTGGTCCCCTGCGTGCTGAGCGCCAGGAGCGGCGCACTAGGTTTGTCAGTGTTGCGATCGGTGCGGGTGCCCCGCCCGAGGCGTTGACTCGTGGTTTGCAATGTGTGGCAGCCGCCCAGGGCGCACTATGGAAGATGCGCTGGATAATGAGTACAAGGAGACGTATTGGCGGCTGGTCATGGATGGCTTGCCTACGTCGCAGCGCATGCACCAGCAGCATGATACCTGCATGTGTGGCGCTGCGTGCCCTGGTCTGGTGCACCATTTTTGGGAGTGCCCAGTTGCGGTAGCGGTGATTGACAGCCTGCCGTCTGCGTTGCCTGCAACATGGTGTACGCGGGCTGCAGGCCGCCCGCCGCTTGCTATGCGGCATGTCTGGTTGATGCAGCGGCCTCCCGGCCCTAAGCGGCTCCACCAGGGTGTTTGGGGGGCTATTTGTTTAGCTGCTCTGAATGCCGTGGATGTTGGCAGACGGCGGGCTACCACGCTGCACATTCCGCCGCCCGCGCCTGCTGCGCCGCGGCCGTCTGCGCCGCCGCCGCAAAGGCAGGTACCTATTACAGATGTGTTTCAGCCTGCAGCTCTCACTGCTGCGCAGCAACAGCATAACCAGCTGGTTGAGCAGCGTAGGCAGCAGCAGCAGCTACAACAACAACAACAGCGACAGCAACTGATAGCGCAGGTGTTACAGGAGGCGAAGCAGCAGGCGGTTTTGCGGTTTTGGGAGTTGCTTGCTGATTTTGTGGCAATGGAGGCTGCGCCGGCTCATTGGCGTGTTGCGGTGCCTGGAGATCACCCGTTTTTGGGTTCTGATCCAGCACAGCTGCGCATTGTACTGGCGCCCCGCTCTGGTTGACCTTCCTGCTTTTACATGCTGTGCTGTCCGTAGTTGTCCGGTTTCCACTTTCTGGCAAGGCCATGTTGCATGTCGTGTGTCACTGTGCTTGATTTTTCAGCTCTGTGTGTCGCATTGCGTGCTGCTATGCTTGCCAGCCTTGAGGGTTGCAGAAGCAGTAGCACCTTAGTTTGCATGCCGCATGCAGTGTCTCCTGTCGGTCCCGCGTGCTCCTGCTTGCTGCAGTCTGGTGTGTACAGCGGGGCCTTGGTGCAATCATGCCAAACACCTATGGTAAGCAGCACCATTGTGCATCCCGCTTGCTGTTTGGACCATGCCTGCCTTCCCCTGTGCGTTTTGTGCCCTGTGCTTTGAGCACCCTGCTGCTTTTCGGGCTGCACTTCGCACATGCTGCACTGCATGTACTTGTTGGTTTATGGGAAGGTAGGGGCTGCAAGATGCCTCTGGAGTTTTACTTTGGTTGCATCTTGTGGCTTGCTATCGGGTTCTCATGATATGTGAGCTGAAAGAGGGGCAAGTGACTCGCTCTAGGGCGATAGCTTGCCCACCCCTGTAAAAGACCTCTCTCTCTTGACGGCACTGCATGTACTTGTTGGTTTTTGGGGAGGTAGGGGCTGCAAGATGCCTCTGGAGTTTTACTTTGGTTGCATCTTGTGGCTTGCTATCGGGTTCTCATGATATGTGAGCTGAAAGAGGGGCAAGTGACTCGCTCTAGGGCGATAGCTTGCCCACCCCTGTAACAGACCTCTTCTGACGGCAACAACAACAGCGACAGCAACTGATAGCGCAGGTGTTACAGGAGGCGAAGCAGCAGGCGGTTTTGCGGTTTTGGGAGTTGCTTGCTGATTTTGTGGCAATGGAGGCTGCGCCGGCTCATTGGCGTGTTGCGGTGCCTGGAGATCACCCGTTTTGCGTTCTGATCCAGCACAGCTGCGCATTGTACTGGCGCCCCGCTCTGGTTGACCTTCCTGCTTTTACATGCTGTGCTGTCAGTAGTTGTCCGGTTTCCACTTTCTGGCAAGGCCATGTTGCATGTCGTGTGTCACTGTGCTTGATTTTTCAGCTCTGTGTGTCGCATTGCGTGCTGCTATGCTTGCCAGCCATGAGGGTTGCAGAAGCAGTAGCACCTTAGTTTGCATGCCACATGCAGTGCCTCCTGTCGGTCCCGCGTGCTCCTGCTTGCTGCAGTCTGGTGTGTACAGCGGTGCCTTGGTGCAATCATGCCAAACACCTATGGTAAGCAGCACCATTGTGCATCCTGCTTGCTGTTTGGACCATGCCTGCCTTCCCCTGTGCGTTTTGTGCCCTGTGCTTTGAGCACCCTGCTGCTTTTCGGGCTGCACTTCGCACATGCTGCACTGCATGTACTTGTTGGTTTATGGGGAGGTTGGGGCTGCAAGATGCCTCTGGAGTTTTACTTTGGTTGCATCTTGTGGCTTGCTATCGGGTTCTCATGATATGTGAGCTGAAAGAGGGGCAAGTGACTCGCTCTAGGGCGATAGCTTGCCCACCCCTGTAACAGACCTCTCTCTTGACGGCAAAAACGGTATTGCGTTTACTTTTGTCTCAACCTTTACATGCGTGTCTGTCGACAGTGACGTCACTGTGTGTGAGATCCGGTTATGCCACTGGCTTCAGGCTGAAGTTCTGCTAGCGTAAGTTTTGCTTGCAAGAAGATGCCCTTGTACCGTTGCTGCGCTGTGACTCACAAGTGACTTCATTTTCTGGGAATTACACTCCGGGTGATTGAATTGAGTTTAGATTCATTATCGGTGAAAATGCACGTGCCTCAGTGAGCAGTGCACTGTAAACAGGCATACAGCCACCAACACACTTCAGCGGAGGTAGTCTGCAGGGGATGAACTAGTCCCAGTGCTGGGCGGAAGTCCGCCCGCCTGGCGCACCCAAAAGTTCAGGCGAAGTTTGAACGCGCAAGGCGCTTGAGTCTGTTGCTGACGTGCAGCTGCCAAGGCGCAGGCCGCCAACCACATAGCCAATAAATGTGGCAGCGCCCCTGTCTCGTTACAATGCGTACTTGCCTGGGCTGTGTTACAGGAATACCTCACACGCTCCCGTAGAAAGATTGCAAGGACACACACTTTGCAATGCACAATGCAGCAGAATGCGCCTGTAGCATCTCCAGAGAGCCGCAGGGGCCCAGCAAGCAGCAGGCTGCGAACCTCAGGGCCAGGCTGGCCACCAGCAGCACTGCTGATTGTATACAAGCAAGTGATTGCCAGCAACCCAGGCAGCAGTAGACGTGGAGCCTTAACGAACGTGAAGTATTTTACAAGGACGACTAGTTTCGGCTGTTGCAAGCCTCATCAGGTCAAGTAAAACAATACGCTCGTGTCAGGCTAAGTAGCTGCTCGCAAGGGAGCAGTACAGCTGGCACTGTCACTGACAGTGGAAGCTGGGGTTGTACTGCCTCAGGCAGTGACACCCAAATGCTGCCATGTGATGTGATCAAGCAAGGCAAGCAGCATGCAGGCATGGTGAATGCAAGCATGCATAGGGCACTGGAACTTCAGTGCCGTGCGCGGATCAGGCGCGATGCAGTTGATTTGTTTTTGGTGTATGCCACTACAAGGCGTGCATCAGGGCCACCAAAAACACGTGACACCTCCGGGTGGTGCTTGTGCTGCGCATATACGCGGTTAAGCACCACACCAATATGTGCTGTCATTTCAAACTGGCCATTAGGCAGGACAAGCACTGGAGCATCACTTCTACGCTGCTGCCGTGCACCTGGCAAGCGGCTTAGCACCGCAGTGCGGCATGAATGATCAACAGCATCAAACCAGCTTTGCAGCTGGCGTGCTGGGTAACCTCTGTCTAGCAGCCTACTCATAAACAGGGTTTTCATGCGCTGGAAGTCAGCTGGCAGCGTGTTAGTAACAGCATAACGCTGCAGCTCTGCCGTGATGAACCCCTTGTACATGCCTGGCCTATGAAAAGAATGCCAGGGGATGTACATGTACTGGTTGTGGGGTTTCTGGTACGCTGAAACCTTCAAACCAACTGTAGGACCAACAGAGTCCGTGCACTTGCTGCCAGCACTAGTAGTGATGTCCATATAATCTATGCTGGTCTGGCTGATCTGCCAAGTCAGCTGTATGTTGGGCAGTGTGCTGTTGAGAGCTTGTAAGAACAACAACAGGCTGGCATGATCTTGCTCCCATACAAAGAAACCATCATCTATAAACCGCTTATAGATGGCAGGCCAGTAGGTGCTTTGCTGCTGCACTACTGCTTCAAGCTTGGCAGCAATGTAGATGTTGCTGTATGGATGAGCAACATGGGTACCCATGACGGTACCCTGCACCTGTTTGTAAAAACTGCCACCAAACTGGCAGTAACCATGCTTTATCACAAAGGACAACAGGTCTTCAACCATGTTGCCATGCACTGTGGATCGTGCTGCAGCTACTGCATCGCGGCAGGCTGCAATGGCCTCAGCATTGTTAATGCTGGGGTACATGGATTCAACGTCAAATGCGGCAGCCTGAACTCATGAACCAACCTCACTCATGCGTGTTGTTGGTTTGTTGCGTAAAGGTGCAGCCTCTGCAACTTGCTGTCACACTGTCTCATAGCATTTCCTGCACGTAAGTACTATACACAGCCGCTGGCTGGCGCGGCGCGCACCACCATACTTTTCAGCAGCAGGGCACGATATGGCACTAAATTGCTGTTCAACCAAGCAAGCGGCTTCTCTTGCATGTGTTTGGCATGTGGATGGCAGTTGTTGGCTGTAGGATGTCAATGGTAAAAGCTTTTGGCAGGTTGCAGCAACATGGCGCCACGGGTGGTGCTTGCCAGCAGCTGAGCGGTGCTGCATGTGCAGCGGTTTCCCATGTGAGCAGGCTGACTTGGCTGAATTGCCGGCTTGGTGTGAATTGCAATTGGTAGAAGAAGGTAGAGAGGATGAGCGAAGAGAGGGAGTGCGTATGGGCTTAAGCAGACAAGGCGCAGCACAAACTGATGCAGCTATTATCTTTCTATTTCAAGAGTTATTTGCAATCCATCTTTTCGGTCGGCGATGACCGACGTCGCCGACAGTCGGCGGTCAAACTTGCTTTGCTGTCAATGTTACAAGCTTGTTATCAGCTCAGCTGTATAAAAAGCCTCGCTTCAGCTCCGTCACACCCAATTGAGAGAAAACACTGAGAGAGTCAAACAAAGTTACTGTAACTCGACGTTCAACGCGTTGTAGAGTTGCCAGGTCGGACCTACCCAGCTCGCCCAAGTTCCGAGCTTGTTCTAGAGTGCTCTCCACCGGTTCAAGGTAAGGAATTCCTTGTAATGCAATGCGTTAGAATGTGACACCGTGGTTTTAAGCGCTCTGCTGCACAGCAACTCGCCGGTTTTGCCACCAGTGAACCAGCAGCTATAAGCAGTAGGCTAGATGCTATCATTATGCTATCAGCATATCAGTCACTGTCACCCTGAGAACAGGTACTGTTGTACTACTCAGCAATGCTACTGTACCAGTAACATAGTGCTGCTTGGTGGAGCTAGTGGAGCAGTCGTATCTGCAAGAATACCCATGCTAGCAGCTGGTTCAAGCATCTTGACAAGCTGCCTCGGAATGCTGCTGCCTGCAGGGCCTTCGTAGTTGCATCCGACTGTCTGGCATCTGAAAATGCCCATTCAAAAGAGGTGGTCAACTCTGACTACCGCCTCACCGCCTGATGCATATGGCATCTATGAGTTTGGCATCGAAACCGCTGACGGCAGACCCATCATCTACATCGGCAGGGCGCGCCAAGGCGACACCACGCTGCTGAAGCGCTTCAAGCAGCACACTCAGAATGCACGCAATGGCGACCCTTTCATCAAGACATCCATTGCAGCGTACGGCACTGAGAAGGTGTTGTATCGCTTCCAGGAGGCTGACGCCTTCACAGACCCAGCAACTATGGAGGCAAACCACCTGCAGGCCTTTAAGGCATCACACGGTCAGCTGCCGCCCGGCAACCACCGCATAGAGAACATTCCAGATTGGTGGAACAGAGTGCGGGTTGTGGTCAAGAACTGGTTTGACTAAGTGCTCAATGATTTGCTCAAGGCTCTGGTCACTGGGATCTATGGCTCCAGCTATGTCCAGACATCTCAACTATTGCTCAACACTTCGGGAAGTCAGGCTGCAGCTTGGCAGTGCAAGTTTGCTATGTGCCTTTGTCAAAGGTCTGGCTCTGTCGGACAAAGTATGTATGATTGGTTCAGCCCCAACCGCTGTTTCAGAGTCTGACTGCTCATTTCAGATGTTGGTACCGTACCATGGTGACCATGTAGAGCTTTCAAAGCCGGTATGTGCTCGACAGGATACAGTGCATAGCTATAGAAATCTGGGGCGCCTGTAACATCTCCACGGTTCTGGGTTTGAGCGTTCTCACGTGGGGTGCAGCCTCACTTTTCCATGATTGCGGCTGTCACAGATCTTATCTGAACGTGTCTGATCATTATACTACAGGCTTCTGTATGCATATGGAAACACGCTTGAAGCTAATGCTGCCACCACCACTGTGAAAAGAGCAGCTGTGGCTCTCACAAGCCAGGGTGAACTTCACAAGGCTACAAGGCTACAAGGCTTGTAAATGTGCTGAGATCAAAAGCATACTTAAAGTAGATCAAGATGCGTTTTAGGTTGTCCTGAGGACGCAACAATGCACGGCGTGATGGCCTGGGATGAGTCAGCAGTAGTGAAGGTCCGACAGAGCCCGTGCGGCCACACCGTGTGTCACGGTGACACAGCACAGTGACATAATCGTTTGATGGCGTTGCAAAAAAGCAACCTGCCTGAAAACCAGGGTGCGTCTCTGTATTTTGCACGTTGCAACAACCCTAATGCAGGCACCCAGCCGTTTCCTTGCATGCAAACAGAACGTGCAGGTCATATGGTCATGCCAAGTTGAATGTTTAATATGTTGATGAAAGTCATTGTTTACTCTTCTGCTTCTCTGCTGCTGCTGCAGTGCGGGAACAGCTCACAACATGTACAGTTGCAGCTGACAGCCAGGATGTAGCGCATGCTGCAGGCTAGGGGCCACTGCAGCCTTGCCGGATTGTGCCAGCAGCTGTGTCTGCGCCTGCAGCAGCAGATACAAGAGGACCTCGTCAGTACCAGGCCACCAGCATGCACACAGGCTGTTACAAACAGGGCTCGCAAGCATCATCGAAGGGCGGTATTCACAGGCCTACGGCAGAGATTTCGGAGATTGTGGAAGGGCCTTCGACCGGCTGGTCGAAGTTTTGGGCCCAAAACGGGGGGTGTTTCCAATTCTCCCGCCAAAACTTGACCAGCTGGTGGAAGGGCCTTGGCCAATTGGACCTGCAGCCCACCAGGGGCTCCTGGTGCCGCACTTGCCCCGCCCCAGGGGTCCCTGGTGGGCTGCAGGTCCAATTGGCCAAGGCCCTTCCACCAGCTGGTCGAGATGTCCAGGTTGAGCTTGCGAGCCCTGGTTACAAAGCACTTTCAAAGTGCACTTGAACCTTTGCCCGGTTGCGTCCTCGTCGAGGTGTGGTGTGGCCAACGCACCTCTCAAGCCTAACATGGCATATTGTGGCATTGCTGCGCCGACGCACACATAACTCAGTGATACATTGTATCTGCTGCTTGTCAATGATTCATTTGCATGTCAGGGAAATATTATAATTATAATTTATAGCCAAAGAGGGCCCCATTAGCCGCAGGTGACATTTAATGTCACCTGCGGCCAATGGGGCCCTCTTTGGCTATAAACAAAACTTGGGTGCAGGATACCACTGCATGTCGTCTTGTATACGTAACCCAACACGCACACCAGCAAAGAAGGTGCACAGCATGTGAGACAAGCGCAGTCATAGCACCAGGATCCTACCACTACCTAATGCATTATACACTGCTGGCAGCCGCCAATGCACCATGATCGTGCAGCAATGCTGGTGGCACGCCGTGCTTACAAACGTGTTGTGCGCCGCAAAAAGTTTCAGCACGCCCAGCAGTGCCAGCTGCAGCTCCTGCAGTCGTACTTTAGTGAGGAGCAACGCGATTTTTGGCGAGTGTTTTTGGACAAGCGTGGTGTGTCTTGCCCTCTTGATGATGTAGATGATTGGACGGCTTGGTTTTCTGACATAATGGCACATCCAACACAGCGGCCGCCGCCGTCGCCTGAGGCTGCGGCCTTGCGCTCTCAGCTGGCGGCAGTGCATCAGCACCCGCCGTCTGCATTCAACCACCTGAATGATAAGTTTAGATTTGCGGAAATTGTTGATGTGATGTGCTCCCTGCCATCTGGCAAAGCGGCAGACTTGCAAAACTTGACATGTGAGTTGCTGCGCTTCCCTGCTGAGGAAGTGCATGAGGCTCTAGCTGATGGTGCGCCTGGCCAGCCGCGCTCAACCTCTTGACCTGGTGATGCACCTCGCCGCCAGGGCTACGTCTTTGAGCCGCTGCTGCGTTGTGTGGCATGGGTGGTGCGGCAGATTACTGCAGCTAACATCACCCCAACAACGTGGCCGCGTGTTCTGCAATTGTGCAAGCTGATTCCGGTGCCCAAATCAGGGCAGGCTAGTGAGCCCAACAACAGGGACATGTATAGAGGCATTAGTGTGTCTAGCATTTATAGTCGTGTGGTTGACCGCCTCATGCACCTCCGCCAAGACCCAACTATGGAGAGCCTAGGTGTGCGTGCTGTTACACAGTGTGGTTTTCGCAAAGAACATGGCACAATTGATGCGTTGTTCACCCTTACGCATCTCATTAACAGGGCCCGCCACCAGCGTAAGAAGTTGTATGTTGTGTTCATAGATTTTAAGAAAGCTTTTGACACGGTTCCTAGAGACTTGTTGTTGGCACGTTGCAGGCAGCTTTGCATCCATGGCCGCTTCTTGTCTCTATTGGAGCGTCTATATGACACCATCCAGCTACAGGTGTCTGTGAATGGCAAATTGGGTGACCCTATTGATACGTGCCTTGGTACTAAGCAAGGAAGTGAGCTGAGCCCGCTGCTGTTTGGGCTGTTTATTGAGATGCTGCACGAGTTGATCACAATTAGAGGCAAGCCTGTTCCAGGTGGGGCTTCTGCTCCTCTTGGACCCAAGGTTGGCTCTCTTCATGTGCCTGATTTGCTCTATGCGGATCACGGCTGCTTGATTGCTGAGTCGCCGGCAGACGCGCAATGCTTGTTGGATTGCTTGCAGTTGTTTTGTGAGATCACTGGCATGGAAGTCAACATGCAGCCTAAGAAGACGTGTGCGGTGGTGTTCCGTGGCAAACGTGTGCCACGCCCGCGCTCAACTGCGTTCACGTATGCTGGTCAGCCCCTGAGCATTCAGAGCAGCTACACATACCTTGGTGCAGTGTTGCATGAGACCAAAGGTCTGCAGCCGGCAGTTGATGCTTTGGCAGCGTCTGGGCTCAAGGCCATGCATACCCTCTTGGGCCGCTTCCGTAACCAACGCATCACACAATACGACATGAAGTGCCGCATGTTTGACATCATGGTTGAGCCTGTTATGTCATACGCATCTCATGTGTGGGGCCCCGAGTTGTGCCATACAGGCTTGTTCAGGCGCA
>CADDIJ020000303.1:0-63188 GCA_902809745.2 Tetradesmus lagerheimii | reverse complement strand
CACGCCCAGGTTCATTTTGCGGCTGTCGCCATCAGCTTTGAAGGCCTCTGTAATGCCAAGGACTACTACGACACACAGTGTACTGCTAGAGCTTCCAAACGTGAAGCTTCCAAGCCGCAACAAACGCTGTGCAATGATGTGCATCACCCAACTAACCAGGTGCCTGGGTATGTTTGCAGTTGCATGTGTGATGCAGCCCCCATATGCATGCATGCACATTGGGAAACCCTGTCGCTACTTCAGCAGCAGGGCATGGTGTAACAAAACCCTAGCGCCACATGACTGGTGGCTGGCTGCCTGCTGCCTCAGCACTGACCAGCCCTGATACCGCCAGCTGCCGGCCTGCTGCCACTGCCAGTGCCTCTGCCATTGCAAGCAGAGAGGCAGCAAAAAAGCAAAAGAGCCAGGAGCGTGCAGAGCCATGTTATGCTCCATTATACTCAGGCTTACACAGTGTTCGTGCTTTTCGTAGCCATGTAGGCGCAGCAAGGTGCACGTGTGTCACTGCACGTCGGACTTCAATACAAAGTCACACCACCTTTGAGCGCTGAAGTTACTCCAACTCCTAGAAATTTTCCCCTTATTTCTTCCCCTTCTGCAGCAGAATGCGTGAAGCCCTGTGCAGGAGGGTCAAACTCAGTACGTGAAGAGCAGCAGCAGCAGCAAGGGTAACGGTCGGTAAATCTGCAGGCATGCATGCATCCCCCCACCAGAATTCAACTGTCTTCTGCTTCTCCTGCTTTTTGCAAGAAAAACTGGACTACCACAAGACGACTACCTGCCAAGCAGGTGTCACTGACACCGTTTGAAGGTGTTCAGGCGGGCTACCACACCAAGAAGGCTACAAAAGCATCGAAGACCGTCAGTGCTTGCTCCCTGCTATCATGGCCGTGAGCAGCACTGACCAGGTTTCGTTTGCGTGCAAGTAATACTAGAAGCAACATGGAGGAGCAGATGTCTGAAGTCAACAACGCTTAGCCATGGTGGCGGGGGCCCCATCTAGCAATGTGAGTGCTGCATTTTGTTGCATTGTCTTTGGAGTCTGCGTGTCCTGCAACTCTTTACACAAGCTAGTACAGCACAATGCACCAACACCAAAGCGCCACACGACTGGTGGTTGGCTACCTGCTGCCTCAGCTGTTACCAGCCCTGTTACAGCCAGTTGCCGGCCTGCTGCCACTGCCAGTGCCTCTTGCCATTGCAAGCTGGTGCAGCAAATGCACCAACACTTGATGCCTAGCCCCACATGAGGGGCCCCCTCAGCCGGGCTGGCTACCAGCTGCTTCAGCACCAATACTGCCAGCTGCCGCCCTGCTGCCACGGCCACTGCCAGTGCAAGCCAGCATCAAATCCACACGAAGACTTAGCGCCACATGATTGGTGGCTGGCTGCCTGCTGCCTCAGCTGTCACCAGCCCTGATACCGCCAGCTGCCGGCCTGCTGCCATTGCCAGAGCAAGCCAGTGCCACAATCCACGCAAGCACCTAGCGCCACATGACTGGTGGCTGGCTGCCTGCTGTCTCAGCTGTCACTAGCCCTGATGCCGCCAGCTGCCGCTGCCAGTGCAAGCCGCAATCTACACTGTTTGAAACCTAGCGCCACATGACTGGTGGCTGGCTGCCTGCCGCTTCAGCACTGACCAGCCCTGATACCGCCAGCTGCCGGCCTGCTGCCACTGCCAGAGCAAGCCAGTGCCACAATCCACGCAAGCACCTAGCGCCACATGACTGGTGGCTGGCTGCCTGCTGCCTCAGCTGTCACTAGCCCTGATGCCGCCAGCTGCCGCTGCCAGTGCAAGCCGCAATCTACACTGTTTGAAACCTAGCGCCACATGACTGGTGGCTGGCTGCCTGCCGCTTCAGCACTGACCAGCCCTGATACCGCCAGCTGCCGGCCTGCTGCCACTGCCAGTGCCTCTTGCATGGTCAGCTCCTGACTAAGCGCCCCAAGCACTGCTGCATCAAGGCCGAGGCTGCCTGCATGCACCTGCACAGCAGCAGCAGCTGCAGCAGGAAGTCAGCGCACAACACAGGGCTCTGCAGACTCCATGTTTAAGAGCCTCCTCAGCATGTATACGAGAAGTGAAACGGCTGCTTCAACACACGCGGCAAAGTGTACATACTACATTATTAGTGTACACTACATTTAGATATTCTGAAATATTTAGCCAATTCCCGCCCACCTGCATCAGCGCCAGGTCATTCCAAATTGGCGGGAACTTGCCTCCTGGTGCACGCTGCAGCATCTGCCCCAGCAGCTGACGACACTTTGTGACAGACCACACGGCAGGGTCCTCAATGCCAGCCCCAGGCCTCAACCAAGGAGGCCGCAGTGCAGGCTGCAGCTCCAGTGGCACTACAGCACTGGCACTTCCAGCGCTGCTGCTTCTGCTGCTGCTGGTGGAGGTGCTGTTGGTAGTGCGGTCTGGGGAGGTGTTGGCTGGTGCGGGTGGAGGTGCAGGTGCAGTTGGAAGGTGTAAGGCTTCTGCGTTCTTGCAGCTGGTGTCACTGTCTGAAGATCTTGCAGCTGGTCCAGGCTGGCCGGGAGAGTGGTCAGGAGGGGGGTTTGCTGCTGTGCCTCCGAGCAGCGTGACAGTCATCTTTGGGCCCTGGCGCTGCACTGCCAGCTGCAGCATGTCACCAGGTGCAATGACAGCTGTGTGGTCTAAGTAGTGCAGAGCCTGACCCCAGTGGTGGTGCTGCTGAAAGTGCTCGTTCTGCTGTTTGTGCTGTGTTGGCTTATCCTTCGCCTCCGCTGCTGCATTAGGGTGCAGTATGATGGCCATGCAATCACTGCCATCTTCACAGTCCTTGGGCTGCACTGTATTTCCTGCGCCAGCTGCATCGCTGCAGCGGTTACTGCTGCTGCTGCTGCTTTTGTTGCTGCTCTTGCTGTTGGTAGGTATGTGACACTCCGTAGGGCTGCAGGACCTGCCTCCTGTGGTGTAGCCTGCAGGCGCTGCAGTTGGAGCAAGCAGAAATAAATTGCAGAAGCGGTATGAGTTCCTTCACCTACTGACTCAGCAGGTGTCATAGAGTATGAGCCGTGTATAGCAAAGCTTATCACGCGCATGTCAGCAGTGCACAGCAGCAATGCAAGGCAAGCAATGCACCGCGGGCCCCGCTGTACCATGGCCAGATGCAGGTCAACCCTCACCACCACTGCATTCAGCTTGCACTGCTGCTAACAATCCTTTGCAACAGCAGAGCACACACGGCAAACCAACCACAATGCATACCTGATGGTCAGCGACACCCCCTCTGCCAGATGCAGGTCAAACCACACCACCACTGCATTCAGCTTGCCAGCTGCTGCTAACAACCCCTTCCAGCAGCAAAGCACACACAACAGATCAACCATATTACTTGCATACCTGACGTCAGCGAAACTCCTTCAGCCAGATGCAGGTCAAACCACACCACCACCGCAGTCAGCTGGCACTGCAGCTGGAATTCCTCTTGCTGCAGCAATCCACACATAAAATTCTTTAGCCAGCATGCATACCTGACGACATCGACAACCCCTCAGCCAGATGCAGGTCAAACCACACCACCACTGCTGCTAACATTGCAACATTCCCTTGCTAAAGCAAAGCAAACACAACAGATCAACCATAATACTTGCCTACCTGACGTCAGCCACACCCCCTCCGCCAGATGCAGGTCAAACCACACCACCACTGCATACGGCTTGCACTGCTGCTGACATCCCCTTGCTGCAGCAAAACACACATGACGCAATTCAACCTGCATGCATACCTGATGTCAGCGACACTCCTTCAGCCACATGCAGGTCACACCACACCACCACCGCAGTCAGCTTGCTTGCTGCTGCTAACAACCCCTTGCAACAGCAAAGCACACACAACAGATCAACCATATTAATTGCATACCTGACGTCAGCGACACTCCTTCAGCCAGATGCAGGTCACACCACACCACCACCGCAGTCAGCTTGCCTGCTGCTGCTAACAACCCCTTCCAACAGCAAAGCACACACAGCAGATCAACCATATTACTTGCATACCTGACGTCAGCGAAACTCCTTCAGCCAGATGCAGGTCTAACCACACCATCACCGCAGTCAGCTTGCCTGCTGCTGCTAACAACCCCTTCCAACAGCAAAGCACACACAGCAGATCAACCATATTACTTGCATACCTGACGTCAGCGAAACTCCTTCAGCCAGATGCAGGTCAAACCACACCATCACCGCAGTCAGGTGCCAGCTGCTAACAATTCCTTGCAACAGCAAAGCACACACAGCAGATCAACCAGAATACTTGCATACCTGATGTCAGCGACACTCCTTCAGCCACATGCAGGTCAAACCACACCACCACTGCATTCAGCGTGCACTGCTGCTAACAATTCCTTGCAACAGCAAAGCACACACAACAGATCAAACAGAATACTTGCATACCTGACGTCAGCGAAACTCCCTCCGCCAGATGCAGGTCACACCACACCACCACTGCATTCAGCTTGCACTGCTACTCGCAATCCCTTGCAACAGCAAAGCACACACAACAGATCAACCATATTACTTGCATACCTTACGTCAGCGAAACTCCCTCCACCAGACGCAGGTCGAACCACACCACCACTGCATTCAGCTTGCACTGCTGCTAGCAATCCCTTGCAACAGCAAACCACACATAAGTATATGCAGCCAGCATCCCTACCTGACGTCAGGGACACTCCCTCCGCGAGATGCAGGTTACACCACACCACCGCTGCGTTCAGCTTGCACTGCTGCCAGCTGCTGCTAACAAACCCCTTGCAACAGCAAAGCACACACAACAGATCAACCAGAATAGTTACATACCTGATGTCAGCGACACTCCTTCAGCCAGATGCAAGTCAAACCACACTACCACTGCGTTAAGCTTGCCAGCTGCTGTTGCCTCCAACTGCAGCGCAGCATCTGTGGGGTATGGGCTGCCAGCAGGCGCACAGAAGTCCAAGTCAAACACTTTGACCGGCCGAGTGAGGCGCTTGTGTGGCAGGTGATCCAGCAGCACAGCCTCCTCTTCACTAGACCACCTGCAGCAGCAGAAGGAGCAGCAGCAAAGGCAGCAGCGAGTGAGGCGCTTGTGTGGCAGGTGGTCCAGCAGCACAGCCTCTGCCTCACCAGACCACCTGCAGCAGCAAAAAGAGCAGCGGCATTGGGCAGGGACATGGGCAAAGTTGCAGATAGGCAACTGTTGCAGGCTTGTAGGGATACTCCATACATCACCAAGTAAGAAACCAGCCATTGCCATCCTAGCCCTAGTAGCCCCAGTAGCCTGACAGTAACGCCAAAGGCGTGTTTATGTGGTGAACAGCCATGCGGCACCAAAAACTTCCTCACCTGAAGTGTTCTAGTGCAGGCAGGTCCATGCATTATAATGTAATTACTCAATAGCGCCTGCAATGCCAGCCCGCATGTAACGCCAAAAGCGTTTACGGTTGGTGTTCACAGTTGTCCCACCAAACGTCCTCACCTGAACTGTTTTAGTGTAGACAGGTCCAGTGCCACGTCACCCTGCTGCAAATCTGGCACTTCTGTGCGTTGCTCCCTGCTGCTGCTGCTACCACTGCTGCTGGTGGTGTCTGTACCGTGCTGCTGCCAGCTGCCAGCTTGCTGCTGCAGCTGCAGCGTGCTTGGCGTAACTACTTCAATGCCCATAGCATACACCGTTGCACAACCTGGCACCAGCTGGCCTCCTTCTGCGAGCAGCTTTGCCTTGATGCATTCAAGCAGACCCAGCACCTGGTGACCCACAAGGCCTGCAATGGTGAAATTGAATGCAGGCCACACATAATAAGAAAGATAATGCAGCCGCAATGCAGCTGAACGCAACACTCACATGTCAGGTCCGCAGTGAGAAGGTAGCAGCGGCAGCAGAAGATAGCAGTAGCAGCAGATGTGCATAAGCAGCATGTGTCAGTGGCATGACGTGCAGCTGCACAGGCAGGCACCAGCTGCCCTCCTTCTGCGAGCAGCTTTGCCTTGATGCGTTCAAGTAGACCCAGCACCTGGTGGCCCACAGGACCTGCAATGATGTAAAGGATCGCAGGCCACACAAAGTATGAAGCATGCAGTAAACTGCAGGACTCACATGTCAGGCCTGCAGTGAAAAGATAGCAGCGGCAGCCAACGTGCATGAGCAGCATGCGTCAGTGGCATGGCGTGCAGCTACACAAGCTGGCAGCAGCTGTTGTCCTTGTGCAAGCAGCTTTGCCTTGATGCATTCAAGCGCACCTAGAAGTGAATGGCCGACAAGCCCTGCACAACAGAACAGCAGCAGCGGCAGTAGGAGCTGTGCAAAGGCGGTGTATACTGGAACAAGCAAGGTAATGGCATGCAAAATACGGAAAGAAGCAGCAACGCACGGCCTTCTGACCCACTCACCAGCATCAAAGCAGTCAACACCACCACATCCACTACAGATGATAGCACGTGGGTGCCCCCCCTCCCCCCCCGCCCCGTAGCAAACTTCCACATGCATGACGAACACGCAAATACGCAGCAATGCACGGCCTTCTGACCCACTCACCTGCATCAAAGCAGTCAAACACCACCACATCCACTACAGATGATGGCACATGAGCGCCCCCCCCCCAGCATACCTCCACTGGCATGCAAAACACACGCAAAGAAGCAGCAAGGCGTGCCTTTCTATACAACTCACCTGCATCAAAGCAGTCAAACACCACCACATCCACTCCAGATAACGGCACATGAGCACCCCTCTCCAGCATAGCAGCATCGCCATGAACAATGCTGACGCTGCCGCTGCAGCCGTTCAGTGCTACATTGCGCAGCGCTGCTGCTGCTAGCGGTGCCACGAGCTCAACTCCAACCACGCTAGCGCTCACAGATGTGCCAGGCACTGCTGCTGCTGCTGCAGGTGTTGTTGTTGCTGCAGGTGCGTCTGTCAGCTGCTGTGCAGGAACAGTGGGCATAGCAAACCCTCCTTCTGTACCTGCTGCAGTGGCAGCTGCTGCAGAGGCTGGTGCTGTGGAGGGAAGGGTCACTGTCTTTGCTGCTGCTGCCGCAAGCAGCGACAGTACTCCGCTGCCACACCCAACATCAAGCACAGAAACCTCAACAGCAGCAGCAGCAGCATCGTTGCTTCCATCAGTACCCCCGACTTCACTCGGCTGCTGCTGCTGCTGCTGCTTGGCTGCTGCAGCTCTGGTTATAGCAGCTTTCAGACCAGCTGAGTAAGCAGACAGTCGTCGCTGGTCAGCTGCCATTGCAAACTGGCCGTGCGGAAAGGCTGGCTGCTGCTGCAGCAGCTGCTGGTACTCTGCCTGTGCCAGCGTCAATGACAGCCTGGATGTTTAAAAAAAGTGGCAGCACATGCAGCAGCAGCAGCAAGCAAAACGAAGACGGCTCAGAAAGTGTCACATTGAGATTTGAGTGCTTTGCTGTGGCAGATGCAGCATGGGTTTGGGTGGTTTGTGTTGCAAGGATGGCTGCAGCAGCTGCTGATGGGTATGCCTGTGCTAGTGTGAATGACAGCCTGAAAGGCACATGTCATGTGATTGCAGCGCAGATAGCTTATTGTACAGCAGGGAGGAGGAGATGGGAAGTGTGTTGACAGCCCCAGAAGCAGCAACGGCAAGGGCGCAGCAACATTCAGGAGTCATGCATGAAACTGGCAGCAGACATCAAGGACAAGAAATGTTGAGCCACAAATGTATGCAACTCCTTCTATTTCAGCTGCGAGAGCAAGGTGACGTGGGTGCTATGCTTCAATTCATGATGATGATGATGATGATGATGATGATGATGATGATGATGATGATGATGATGATGATGATGATGATGATGATGATCATGATGCACTGCTCACCTCACTGTGTTGTGGCAGGCCACCAGTGGGTACACATCACCAGCCTTCACAGCTAGACTGCCTTCAAGCCAACACAGCGCAGGCTGGTGTGAGGGAGGTGCACAGCCAGCAATGCCCTTGCTGTTGCTGCTGCTGCCACTGGTGCTGCTGGAAGTACCTGCTGTGTGGGCAGATGTTGTGACATCATTGCTGCAAGCTGCACTGATGTGCTGCTGCCAGGGACCTGAACACAAACAAGATATCATAAACAAACAGCAAGCAACAAAGGTCAGCACCATAGTGCTATAGAGAGACCATGTTCCATCAGAGTGCCTGCAACTTGCGGAAGGCGTCCCATAAAGCGCCAATTGGACTTAAGAATCAGTGCATGCATGGCCCCAGCTGCTGTGCTGTACATCTCACCAACCGCCAATGTGCCTCTGGTTGTCCATTTCTGTGCAAAGCGGAAGCACAACATCACCTCACCTGCTGTGCTGTAGGTAACCTCTCCAAACAGGCTGCAGCTCTGCCCACACTACCAAACCACTCCAGGATCCTCCTTGCTGCTGGTCAACATCCAGCTGCGCTACTGCTGTTGCAGGTGACAGTGTGTACTTGCAGCCTTCATACAAGTCATTGGGCGCAAAACCTGGACACTGGCATTCGATATCATGACTGTGTGAGAGCAACATTGGACTTACAAAAGCCCAATCTCACCTGCAGTGCTGTAGTTGATATCTCCAAACAGCTGCAGCTCTGCCCACACTGCCACGCCACTCCAGGATCCCCCTTGCTGCATCTCAATGTTAAGCTGAGCCGCTGCTCTCGTGTCAGCTGCCACTGCAAGTGACGGCAGGTGCCACACACGCACTGGCGCTGACAGCGGCAGCAGGGATGAGGGGTCCAGCAGGCTAGGCAAGCTCTGGCTGGGTGTCCACCTATGTGTAAGAGAGTGCAGCAATGAAAATGGCGCGCAGCGGCAGCAGCAGCAGCAGCAGCAGTGAAGAAGGCGTGCAGCAGCAGCAGTAGCAGCAGCGACAGCAAATGTTGATGGCCATGTTGACATGCACTGGCGCTGACAGTGGCAGCAGTGCTGAGGGGTCCAGCAGGCTAGGCAAGCTCTGGCTGGGTGTCCACCTAGGTGTAAGAGAGCGCAGCAGCAGCAGCAGCAGCGGCAGCAGCAGCAGGTGTTGGTAGCGAAGCTGACACGCACTGGTGCTGTCAGCGGTAGCAGCCCTGAGGGGTCCAGCAGGCTAGGCAAGCTCTGGCTGGGTGTCCACCTATGGACACAGAGTGCAGCAGTGACAAGACGTGCAGTGGCAGCAGCAGCAGCAGCAGCAGTGACAGCACGCGCAGCGGCAGCAGGCGCTGACAGCGGCAGCAGCATGGAAAGGTTGCTTGGCAGGCATTGGCTGGGCGGCTACCTAATGTGTCAAGGTTCAAAGAGCACGCAGCCGCAGGAGCAGTGGGATCAGAGGGGTGACTCCCTCTGCCCCCAGCAACATGAGCAAGGAGCACCTGCGCGTGCGGCACGCTTTCAAATATCCAGCTGGCACAAGTGGCTGGCAATGGTTCAATGAAAGCACTGCTCATGCTTTCAGCTGCGTCACTGTTGAGAACAAGTTCACTTTTCAACACACCTGTGCTTGTCAAGTGCTGACAAGTCCAGCCAGCTGCTGCCACCATCTTCACACCCATCTTCACACCTGTCCGCCACCTTCCCAGTGTGAACTTCACACCCGGATGGCCGCAATCCCACTGCCTGCGCCATGACCGTCACTGCCGCAGGCACCAGCACAGGATCATCCCTGACTAATAGCTCATCTAGCGCGTGTGAAACTGCTGGTACAAACCCTGCTGATAAAACCCCGTCATCAATGATGTCAGCGATCAGGCAGTTGCAGATGCATTGAAGGTCTCTGCCAAGCTGCAGTGTGGTGGGGTGGCGGCTGGTTACGCTGAAGGAAGAGGGTGGTAGGCCGTTGGAGAGCAGCAATTGGTGGCAGGCCGCAGCAAGGTGCGGTGACCTACAGCAACAGGAGATCAAGCGAGCAGACAGGAAACGCAGTTCCAGTGAAATCAGGGTGGCGGCTGGCTGCGCTGAATGAAGAGCGTTAGGTCGGAGAGCAGCACTTGGTGGCAGGGTGCTGCAAGGTGCGATGACCTGCATTGCAGCACAGAGACACAGGATGAAGCAGGCAGACAGTACAGGGGTTTTACAATCTTAGGGTGGTGGCTGACGCTGAAGGAAGAGGGTGGAAGGCCGTCGGAGAGCAGCACTTGGTGGCAGGGTGCTGCAAGGTGCGATGACCTGCAGAATAGAGCAACGAAGGCAGGAACAGCAGTTGCAGTTTTCTGGGCATTGCAGTTGTTTGGGCATTGCAGTTGTGTGGCTTGTGAGCCATAAAAAAGCAGCAGCTGCCAGCACACAGCGATAAGATGTGGAGGCTTGCTGCTCAAACGAGACAGCAGCGGCAGTAGCAACGCCACATGGTGATATTGATAAGCTGTGTGCCGTGCAGCATTGCCATCTGGCAGCAGCAACACGTGATGAGCTGCAGGACAACGAGTTACCTTTATGAAAGTGATTGCTTTACCTTTGAGTAGCTTGGCATGCTGCCATCGAGGACAGCACAGAATCAAATTACGCATGCACAGAAGCAACAAGGCAGGGACAGCAGCCGCAGCAATCGCCTATTCCCATTACTGCAAACAGCAACATGCACCTCGCATCAGTCACTGTTCTACGCAGGTGATGTGTACTGCGCCAGCCTGTTTCAATCGGTGTTTTGTCTTTATTGGCATCTTATCAGCTGCTTGTTTTGCAACAGGCTCTGATTAAACTTCATATAGAACTTTGAAATTCATATAGAACCTGGACATACGACAGCTACCCAATAATCAGAGAAACCATTTTCCTGCACTCACTGTTCTATGCAGGTGACTTGCACTGCACCAGCCCGTGCAGCAGCAACCGCCAGCAGCCCTGCCTTAGCACCCAGCAGCAGCACACGCGGCTGCCTCCCACTTGCGCGCAAGCCCCAGCAGCACTGACATTGATATGTATTACTGATATTTGCACCTTTTCTAACGCGTTTGGGGAGCCAATGACAGCCTCATTAGCCATTAGGCGACAAAGCAACCACGTGAACCATAGCAGGAAAAAGCAAATAGACTCACTGTTCCACGCAGGTGACGTGCACTGCACCAGCCCGTGCAGCAGCAACAGCCAGCAGCCCTGCCTTAGCACCCAGCAGCAGCACACGCGGCTGCCGCCCACTGCGCGCCACAGCTGCTACAGCTGCTGACGTGGCAGCCCACCATACTGCCAGCCTAGGGCTGTCAGGGAGCTGCCTGTGCAGGTAGCGCTTTGGGGCAGCGATGTGGCACTGTAGGGTCACAGCAGCAGCAGCAACGGCAGCAACAGAAGCAGCATAAGCAGACGACATAAGGCATGCATGTGCAGGTAGCTGTTGGGGCAGCAATGTGGCACTGCAACAGCACAGCAGCAACAAACGACAGCAGTATTATTGTCAGCAAGGCGAATGGCCAGGGTCAGCAATACCACGTGCCGATGCTGCTGTGGCCATAAGCAGCCCATGCTGCCAGCCTAGGGCTGTCTCGCAGCTGCTTGTGGATGTACCGCTTTGGGGCAGCAATGTGGCACTGCAACAGTAGAGAAGTAGCAGATGGTAGTTGGTTGTCAGCAGCAAAATGATGGTTGCAAGCAACACCGCCCGCTACTGCTGCTGCTGTGGTGGCGGCCCACCATGCTGCCAGCCTAGGGCTGTCGGGAAGCTGCCTGTGCAGGTAGCGCTTTGGGGCAGCGATGTGGCACTGTAGGGTCACAGCAACAGCAGCAGCAACAGCAGCAGCATAACCAGACGACATAAGGCATGCATGTGCAGGTACCGCTTTGGCGCAGCGATGTGCAGCAGCAGCAGCGGAAGCAACAGCAGCACAAGCAAACAATATTAGGCATGCATGTGGCTGTAGCGCTTCAGCGAAGCGATGTGGCACTGCAACAGCACAGCAGCAGACAGCAGGTTCATTGTCGGCAAGGTAGACGGTACGGGTCAGCAACACCACATGCCACTGCTGTGGTGAAGGCAGCCCACAATGCAGATCAACATGAATAGGTGGGTGCTGTCAGGCAGTTTGGTAAGCGATGTGGCACTGCAACAGCAGAGAAGTAGCAGCAGCATGCAGCACACAGCCACATGACTTAGGGCAACAAAGGGCTTGCAAGCAACTGCAGCTGTTGCCTTGTGCCAGGTAGTACGGACGCTGTGTAATTGCAGGCTGTTGACTTTGCAACATAACACAGCGGATACTCCCAGCACCACCTTTTCATGTGTTGGCGAGCGGCTTGCAAGACGGCTAATGCAAATGCGCATCAACAGTTCAATGGCTCACCTGTGTTCTAACATACTCGTACACATCCTTCAAAGCCGCGTCAGCAGCAGCAGTGGCTGGCTTCAGCAGCACTCTTGGCAGCCGCCATCTGTCAACCCCACTGCTGCTGCCGCCCAAAGCACCTCCAAAACCACCAAACCATTGCTGCTGCATTAGCTGGCCCTCTTCTGCGCCTAACTGCCCAGCTGCAGCAGCATACGGCAGCTCAGCAGCAGGCTTCTGCCAACCCACTGCGTACTGCTGACCTAGCAGCAGCATTTGCTGCTGCTGCTGCTGCAGGGTGCTGCTTGCTGCTCCGTTGCGCAGCAGCACTGAGCTTGCTTTGTTGTGTGGTGCTAGGGTTATGCGTTCTGGGGTTGGTGGTGCCGGCAGGGCCTTGCGGCTTAGGGCTTTGCCATCTAATAGGTCTTGGACAAGGCCCTGCTGTGCGTTCTGCAGGCCGATTTTTAGGCTGCTGTTGAAGGGATCTGCCTCTAGCCCTGCCTCATAAGCTGCTGCAGCCTACACAGAGCAAGGAAAAGAAACAAAGCAACTGTAAGCAGATCATTGCATCAAGCACAGGAGGAGAGTATCGGCTGGTGCGATTATATATCAGTACTGGCCTCGTCGGTGTGCAAGAACGCTCCTGTTCTGCCCAATCGTTAACCTGTTGGTGCAGCCGCCGCAGCCCTGCAGCGCGACCCCCAGCCATGGCAAACTGATGTGCAGTGCTGTGCACATGCCGATTTGCCATCATGGCGCATGACATTTGCCGCCGACAAGCCTGACAGGACCTTTACAAGACTCCAGTACTACTGGCTTAATGGGTCTGCAAGGCTGTTGCTGTGCTGCACAATCTTGATTTGACCCTCAATCATGAAATGTTCGCTCACGTGTTGGTGCGGCGTCAGCCCTGCCAGAGCATCTCCCAGCCGTGGCAAAGTGATGTGCTTCACTATGTTACCATGTAGTACACAGTCCGCTGTGCCACTTCTGCAATGCAAGCCTGACGGGGCCGATGTAGTATTGCTCACCTGTTGGTGCAGCGTCAGCCCTGCGAGCGCGTCGCCCAGCCGCTGGCATGCCTTGGGCCAGTGGGGGTGCCTGCTGGCTGACAGCAGCCCAGCCCTGGCTGCTGCTGCTTGCAGCAACTGCAGGCACTGCTGCGCATCCTGCAGGCACCAATACACAAGCGCATACATCATTCATTGGCAATTGCTGGTAATGTGTGACTTGCTGCGCAGTGTTTGGTGTTGCATGTTGCGCTTCTCCAGGCAAATGCCAATGCCGTTGTGCAGTAGGTTCCGCAGCAACTCCAGGCACTGCTGCACATCCTGCATAGAACAAGTACAGAAGAGCAGCAAGTGGCGATTGCGAGCATAAGCATTCACTGCATGCATCTACTGTACATACCAACGGCGACATGTTAATGCCATTGTACAGTAAGCGCAGCAGTTGCTAGCCGTGCCACAATCCGCAGTGCCAGCCTCGGAACCCTGCTGCAAACTGGCACCACCCTAACAGCTGCTCTCTGTTACTACTTGTCGCAATGCAAATGCATGACGCGCACAATGCAGCAGCCAACCTGCAGTGCCGCATTGTGCTGCTCCAGTGCCAAGTGGCATGCTGCCTTGTTGGAGTGAGCAATGAAGAGCTCAGGGTGTGTTGTGTGCTGTGCTGTAGCTTGGTCAAAGAGTTGAGTAAGCAGAGTGATGGCTTCTTGGTGGTTGCCTTGCTTGATAGCAGCAACAGCAGCCTGGGGGACAGCAGCGCGCAGAGCATACATGGACCGAGGGGATTGTCAAGGCAGGCGAATGTTTGGATATGTGAAGAGTGTTGGAAGCAGTAGAATGTTCGCAGGAGGGCTATAGGCTCTGCTGGAGGTCTGATTGCAAACAACAGCAGCAGCAGCAGGCCCATGCCTCCTTGCTGCGGTTCCTGCGTGTATCCACGGGGTATGGACCCAGGATACCTGTTTATGAAATCAGCTTACCTTGTTCAAGCTGGCGATGGAGTTCGGAAGCACCATGAGGCAGGTGGCCCACTTTCTGCCACTGTGTTGCTCAACCCAGCAAGCTGGCCTGGATGCAAAACTGGGACGTCTGCTGAATACGTAACATACTCAAGATCTGTATACGCCGGCTTGCAGCTGCACGTTGTGCATTACGCTGGCTTGCAGCTGCATAGTTTGTTTTGAACGAGGGTTGTCCTGTCAAGCCAACGGTTCCGAAACTCCTGTGCGTGAGCTTGCTCGTCTGCGTCTCGAACTTTGTAGTGAAGACGATTTTTGTCCATGTTAATGTAACAATATTCACAGAGTGGGTTAGGCTGACACAGCCCTTGTCATGACAGCAGATGAACTTGGCGCTCTTGTTTTCAGTGCTATTAGGCGTCATGGCTGTTAGCTATCTCAGCCGAACGATCTTTGAGCTGTAGGTCAATCTAAGATTATCGTGATAGCTTGATCGTTATCGCCTAGTGGCAAGCACCCAAAGAAGTGTTCAGCCCAGCAGTTGCAACCCTGCAATTGACTGTCCCTCTCAACAACATGGCAGCAGGTCACGGTGTGATTTACGTGTCAAACCTCCCGTATGAATCACATGAAGCTGTAGTGCAGCAGGCGTTTGATGACGAGCAGATAGCTGTGGTGAGGACTCAGCAGCAGCTGCTGCGCTGCTCTTCTGTCAATGTCAGCAATTGACACCTGTGCCTGCAAGCTATACATGCTGCTGGGGATTTAGGCGAAACCATTTGGAGCTTATCTGTTGGCTGTTGTCAGCTGACTTGGGCGCCATGCCGTGTTGATAGCCAAGAGTCAACTTCTGTGCACGTGCTTCACAGCATGCTGTGCAGGTACTGCTGTTTTGATGCAGCAGAAATAGCAGTGTACAAGCAATCACATCATCATCATCATGATACATCAATCAGCCCAAAGCACCAACTGCATCTGCCCGCTGAAGTTTGTACAGCTATAGCCTCATCCATCATGCTTGTATATGTATCTGCTCGTGCCCTGCAGAGCAGCGTGCAACTGCTCAAGAAAGGATCCTTCAACCGTTGCCGCAACTCTGGCCTGGCTTGCATCACACTAACCAAGAGCAGCGATGTGCAGCACTGCTGTGAAGTGATGGATGGCAAGCAAGTATATGGCAGGCCCATGATAGTACGCAAGGACAAGTTTGAGCCAGACGATCCAGCATACGACAGCACCACAGCAGCAGCAGCAGCAGCAGGGATAGCACAGGCTCATACACCTGCTGCGGGGTCTGCAGTCGCAGCAGTGCAGCATGTCAAGGGGGCTGCAGCAACAGCAAAACAGCAGGTGGTGGCGCCAGCTCAGTGTGCAGCAGCTGCAGCAGCGACAGCTGCAGGAGGGGGGCCAACAAACAGCAGTTGCTGCGGGACTGCCAACAGTGTGCACTTTGTCGGGTAGCTATAGGGTGCTGACCGTAAGAGTTGCAATGTGAGAGAGACACGTGGCATGTTGATGATGTTGGGCATGTGGAGTCAACAATGCGCTGCGTGGCTTCGGCCCTATGGCTGTCATGCCTGGTTGGTATGGAGGGGCAGTTGGCAAAGAAGTGCAGTTGCCGCAGTATGATGAGGATGTTCGGTTGCCGTGCCATGGTGTGGCGCCTTGAAACTCATCATGAACAGGATCACTTGCATAGGCGCTTGTGTGGATTGCGGTGTGGGCTTGAACTGGCAGTGGCAGCAGGCCGGCAGCTGGCGGTATCAGGGCTGGGTCAGTGCTGAGGCAGCAGGCAGCCAGCCACCAGTCACTGACACCACAGTGTGCAGCTAGGCGCTGCTGTGGCTTGTGGTTCTGGCTTGCTCTGGTGGTGTTTAAGTTGTTCCGTTGGTCTGCTTCTGTTGTCGTCTATGCCCATTGAGCCTGTCATTGCTCCACAAACGGGCGAGGTTACACATGATGTGATGTGTGCAGGGGTGGGTGAGGAATGCAGCGTCCGACGCTGTGGGAGTCCCACATGATGGCCTTGCAACCGGCCCTGTCAGTTCACTGAACCCTTTAAAGTCTCAGACAGTTACTGTAAGCAATCTTGTTCCGAGAAAGCACATGAAATGCAAAACTTCACAAAAGCAGCAGTGCTGTCGGCCTGCAGCTTCTCTGCCACCCTCCAATGTTCTGGCTCACGTCCCGACCACAGTAACAAGCAGGGAAGACAGCGACCGCTCACATGTCCTTCACAAAAACGTGATCCCCATTCGTCAACTTAATCAGTAAGGAGCCAAATTTGACACTCGCGGCGTTAGCACCTCATCGAGGACTCCTCAACATGTCTCAAGAGTCTGAAGACGTCGCAGAAGTGACGATGCTTGATATTTTACCATTTTGCGTCAATCATCTGGGTCTGCAAGGCCTTGTGTGTCTCGCTGCATGCAGCAAGGACCTCCACAGCAGATGCGTTGGACTCGTGCAGAGCCATGCAAGTAGCTTGCTGGAAGCAGCAGTGGAAGCCGTGCACTCAGCGCATAGAACATCAGAATGCATCGACGCAGCACAGGAGGAGCACAGCAGCGATGTCGCTGTGCAGGAGCAGCACAGGCAGGCAGTGGTGTGGCTGCTGCTTGCAGTACCTGCTGTTGCGGCAGCACCCGCTGCAGATCTGCTCAGCAACATCCCCACAGTGCCGATAGGCTGGGCGCTGCAGCTGGTGGAAGCTGGCGTGCGTATCAGCTACGCACAGCTGCTGGCTGTAGCCCACAGCATGGTGGCAGGAGTGGAGGTGTGGGTGCAGGCGCAGCAGCAGCTGGGCGTAGCAACAGACATCCCTGCAGTGGCAGCCGCTGTCTGTTGCAATCAGGTGAGTCCAGAGGTTTGGCTCTGGCTAGTTGGAGCAACGGCTGGGTTTTTGCTTTTTTGAGGACTTGTCATATATTTGCTCTTGTGGCTGCAATTGGACCAGCATATCTATGAAAGCTATACATCAAGTAGCACAGCAAGGCTTGTATTGCTGATTTTTACGTGTCAAGAACACCATGTTATCACTCAAATCACTTCACGGTATATGGTATCGCTGCGGCACTGCTTTTTGTAGGAAGACAAGGGTTCTGATCCGGACTATATGCACATCGTTGGGCTTGCAAGTGCAGCTGGCACAGACGGTGACCTACTGCAGCTCGCTGTCAACTGCACCGACCACTGGATTGCTTCACAAGCAGCATCCGCAGCAAGCTGTATCTCAGCACGTCTTGAGGCAGGCATGGCCTGCAGGCTGCTGCTCACAGCAGCAATGCGGCAGCATGCTGAGGCACTGTATCGTTTGGCACAAATGAAAGTGTTTGAGCAAGGATTGGATGCACCCACTCTGGAGAAACTGCTCCGCCGCGTGTCGCATTGGCCAGGTGGCTGCGCTACAGACCCGGCTGCATCCTATCGTAATGATGCATTAAGAATGCTGTTCAGGCTGCCAGGTGCAGCGCAGTTGATCAGCAGAATGATAGCAGCAACAATGCAGGCAGTGGAGGAAGGTAACCTCAAATCGGACTTTTACTGCTGCTGTACGACCTGACTGCAGCAGAGCTGACCAGCGCTGACGTGCAGGTGATGCTGCATGCAGCTGTGAAGCGGAACCACAAACACAGCGTGGAGTTTCTGGCAGTGCTGCCAGCCGCACAGCAGCTCACCAGCGCAGAAGTACTTGCATTGCTGCAGGTAGCCGTCACGCAGCGCTACTCACGGTGCACGCAGCACTTATGTCAGCTGCCAGGAGCACGCATGCTGAGCAAGGTGGATATCAAGTCTCTGTGCGGACAGCAGTGAAGATGGGACAGCACGAGGCTGTTCGACAGTTGTGTGGGCTACCTGCGGGGTCGGGGCTTAATGTGGATTAAGGCCGATTGTTGTCATGAGGGTGTGAGTAGTTTGAGTGAGTGAGGTTGCTGGCTGTATTGGCATTGCATCAATGCATTATTGCCGTGTGTGAGTATTTGGAGTTGCAGCGTGACCTCAGCAGCTCCAGACCCAACTAGCTGCGCAACTCATCAAATTGTGGTGCGCCACGGTGTACAAAGGACTGACCTTCAGCAGCTTGACCTTCAGCACCCCAGAACTTGCACCTGTGTCAAGTCAACTCTTGTGCCACATGATGTAACTGGCCTAGCTGTTTCTAAGGCAAGGTGTACACATGTCTCAGTGCCACCATCCACAGACGCATCTGGCTGGCAGCATGTGCAGCAGCAGGCCGCAGCAGCTGGAGTTGGTGAGCTACATCAATGGCCTTGCATCCGGCCCTCTAAAATCACTCACCCCTCCATAGAGCTAAAGCAGTTATAGTGCGCACTCTTTGTTTGTTCTTGCTGTGGGCTTGCAGCTTCTCTGCCACCCTCCAACGTTCTGGGTAACGTCCCCACCACAGCAACAAGCATGGGTCAACAGCGCCCGTTTACGTGTCCTTCACAAAAACTTATACTCCATTCGTAACTCAACCAGTACGCAACCAAGTGCAACATTGTCGGCGTTAGCACCTCATCGAGCACTTCTCAAAATGCCTCAAGAGTCTGAAGACGTCGCAGAAGTGACGATCGTTGATCTTGTTCCCTTCTGCATCACGCAGCTAGGTCTGTCAGGCCTTGCATGCCTCGCTGCATGCAGCAGGGAGCTGCACAACACTTGTCTTGGACTCTTGCAAAGCCATGCAAGTAGCTTGCTGGAAGCAGCAGTGGAAGCCGTGCAGCCAGCGCATAGAACGTCAGGAAGCATAGAGGCAGCACAGAACGAGCACAGCAGCGATATGGCTGTGCAGGAGCAGCACAGGCAGGCAGTGGTGTGGCTGCTGCTTGCAGCACCTGCTATTGCGGCAACACCTGCTGTTGCGGCAGCACCTGCCACTGCAGATCTGCTCAGGCATGTCCCCACAGTGCCGACAGGTTGGGCGCTGAAGTTGGTAGAAGCTGGCGTGCGTATCAGCTATGCACAGCTGCTGGCTGCAGCCCGCAGCATGGTGGCAGGAGTGGAGGTGTGGGTGCAGGCGCAGCAGCAGCTGGGCGTAGCAACAGACATCCCTGCAGTGGCAGCCGCTGTCTGTTGCAATCAGGTGAGTCCAGAGGTTTGGCTCTGGCTAGTTGGAGCAACGGCTGGGTTTTTGCTTTTTTGAGGACTTGTCATATATTTGCTCTTGTGGCTGCAATTTGACCAGCATATCTATGAAAGCTATACATCAAGTAGCACAGCAAGGCTTGTATTGCTGATTTTTACGTGTCAAGAACACCATGTTATCACTCAAATCACTTCACGGTATATGGTATCGCTGCGGCACTGCTTTTTGTAGGAAGACAAGGGTTCTGATCCGGACTATATGCACATCGTTGGGCTTGCAAGTGCAGCTGGCACAGACGGTGACCTACTGCAGCTCGCTGTCAACTGCACCGACCACTGGATTGCTTCACAAGCAGCATCCGCAGCAAGCTGTATCTCAGCACGTCTTGAGGCAGGCATGGCCTGCAGGCTGCTGCTCACAGCAGCAATGCGGCAGCATGCTGAGGCACTGTATCGTTTGGCACAAATGAAAGTGTTTGAGCAAGGATTGGATGCACCCACTCTGGAGAAACTGCTCCGCCGCGTGTCGCATTGGCCAGGTGGCTGCGCTACAGACCCGGCTGCATCCTATCGTAATGATGCATTAAGAATGCTGTTCAGGCTGCCAGGTGCAGCGCAGTTGATCAGCAGAATGATAGCAGCAACAATGCAGGCAGTGGAGGAAGGTAACCTCAAATCGGACTTTTACTGCTGCTGTACGAGCTGACTGCAGCAGAGCTGACCAGCGCTGACGTGCAGGTGATGCTGCATGCAGCTGTGAAGCGGAACCACAAACACAGCGTGGAGTTTCTGGCAGTGCTGCCAGCCGCACAGCAGCTCACCAGCGCAGAAGTACTTGCATTGCTGCAGGTAGCCGTCACGCAGCGCTACTCACAGTGCACACATCACTTATGTCAGCTGCCAGGAGCACGCATGCTGAGCAAGGTGGATATCAAGTCTCTGGTGCGGACAGCAGTGAAGGGGTGTGTGTACAATGCTGCTTCGCATTTGTGTGGGCTACCTGCGGGGTCTGGGCTCAGTTTAGGTCGAGGCTGATTTGTGTGATACGGTGTGAATATTTTGAGTGGGAGTTACACTGACCAATGACCGATGGATGTTTCATGCGTAGTACGTGTGTGACTAGATCAGGTGGAGGCTACTGGCTGCACTGGTATTGCATTGCTTTGTGTCAGCCTTTGAAGCTGTGGTTTGTATTTAATGTACCCAGCAGCACAATATCGACTGGTCGGCTCATCTAGTTTTGGTGCCACACCGTACACGACCTTGACTTTCAGCACCCCAGAAGTAGTGCTGTTTTTTTGACTGGAGATGCAGCTTGTACAGCTTGCCATGGTAGCGCCATGTGGGCAGCCTACAAACAGTGTTTGATGAGAACGTTTGTGGTTGGCACTTCTTGGTTTTAGCAGAGTTGCAGGCCTTCCTGGGCGTGGTGTGTGTAGCAAGACAACAGCGCAACGTCAGTCATGTCCAAGGTTCGCTCTTCTGCAGCCGTTGCACCAATTTAAAAGCAGCCTTGATGCAATTTTATGCTTGAACTCAGCTGCTTGAGCAGGCACTTCCACCACGTAAGCTGGCAATGCTCTGTTTCATGCTAAACCCACGGAAGATGCGCGCGCTGAGCGTAGCATGCACATCTGCAGCTGCAGCGAGAATAAACTCTACAACTAATCAAAACAAGTTATATACGAAACTCAGTCTAACCAAATCACAGAAGGGCCAGGCAGCATCATCACCGCAACATCAGCAATACTCTGTACCGCCATAGGTTGGCAACCCCTCGATGTCGGTTGAAGCCAGCGACAGCGAGGACGCATCATCATTAAGTGATGTGCTACCGCTCTGTTTTCTGAAGCTTGGCCTGCAAGGCCTAGCCCGCCTGGCTGCATGCAGCAGTAGCCTCAAGCTGGCCTGCCTTGAACAGGTGCACAGCAACACAGGAATCCTGCTGCACGCAGCAGTACAAGATGTGAGTGCGGGAGATCCTAATTCGAGTGGCAGAAAGCAGTTGAACCCGGCGAACAGGCATCATCTGGCCGCGCAGAAGCAGCACAGGCAGGCAGTAATGTGGTTGCTGCATGCATCACCTGCAGATGCTGTGGCAGCGTCAGCCAGCACATCAGATCTACTGGCCACGCCTTCAAAGACCAGCTACTGGGCACTGCAGCTGGTGGCATGAGGTGTGCGCATCAGCTACGCGCAGCTGCTGGCAGCAGCGCACAGCATGGTGGCAGGAGTGGAGGTGTGGGTGCAGGCATAGCAGTACCTGGGAGTGCAGACAGACATCCCACTAGCTGCCATGGCTGTGTGCTGTGACCACGGCATGGTGAGTTGCTTGGCACACAAACATGCTGGCAGCTGTAACGTTGTTTTCAGTAGGGCCCTAGGGTAGTTAGCATGTGGGCGCCCATTTGCGCCGGCTCATCTTATCCCATGACAGAACACGCACTCCACAGGAGCATTGCTAAAGCCTACGTGCAGCGCATATGCAAAGCAACAAGCTTGCAGCTAATTTGCTCTCCTGCATCCCGCGTACTATGAGGCAGCGTTGCGCGTCAGTGGTGTTCTGCGGGTAGTGCTGCAAGTCTGTTGCTGATCTGCTGCTGCAGCCATCGCTGACCTGACTGGTTACTGCTGCTGCTCTCGCTGTTGCAGCTGCAGGATGGTGCTGTTCTGGACGGGGGGCATGTCAGGGAACAGCCAGCACTTGATGTGGACCTGCTGCAGCTTGCCCTGAACTGTGGTAACCATGAGACTGCCTATGCCGCGGCAAACCGCATCAATCCATGGGTTGAGACAGCACAACTTGAACCGGCAGTGGCTTGCAGGCTGCTGCTGACAGCGGCAACCCGTCAGCATCCCCATGCAGTCCGGCGTTTGGCAGAAACAGAAGGGATCAGGCACCATGTAGATGCTGCGACTCTGGCGTCTGTCCTGGAGCTGATGACGTGGAGCAGTAGCTGTGTTAAGGCACTGTGCCAGATGCCAGCAGCAGCACAGCTGAGCAGTGACCAGTTGACAATGGTGCTGCAGGCAGCTACACAAGAGGGTAGTCCCAGCAGTATAACTCCAATTGCAGCCCTGCCTGCAGCAGGGCAGCTCAGCAGTGGCGACATTGAGCAGCTGATGCACATGGCTGTTACGTCTGACATTTTGAATGCAGGACATTCCCGTGTAGGTGTGCTGTGTGCACAGCCAGCAGCGCAGGTGCTCAGCTATAGTGCCATTGCACGTCTGCTGCTGGCAGATGCAAATGTGGGCAGCAGTCAGCTGCGAGCATCAATACCGAGTAGTGCGCAGCATCTGTGCCGCCTTCCAGAAGCAGCGCAGCTGAGCAGCAGCATGATTGTGCCAGCTATGCAGGAAGCCACAGAGAATGGCGACAACTCGTGCCCAAAGTGGCTGTGCCGGCTGCCTGCAGCAAGACAGCTCAGTGCTGCTGAGCTTCAGCCGATGCTGCAGGCAGCTAGGCAGCACGGCTACACAGACTGTGCGAAGCTGCTGACCAGCCTGCTGGCAGAGTCAGTTCGCTCTCCTTGGCTGTCAGTGATCGAAGCATCGTCCAGGCGGCAAGCATTTGTACACGTGGAAGGTGACCCGCACGCTGCCCGGGCGGCAGTGCCGCACCACAGTTTGCTTCAGGGCATACGTATACCAGCAAGGTCAAGGCTGCAAGCGCCTGTGCGGCAAGATGACCCGCATGCTGTAACGCCAGGGGACAGATGGTTCGAGGCATGCGCATAATGTGGTGATTCTGCATCTTGTTGACAAGGTGACCTGATACATGGTGCTTCGGAGTGGCCGCACTCCAGACGCAGTCGTGATATGGCCATGTTGTTCAACAACACAAGTTGTGATGGCATGCCATATGTTGGGGTTGAGACTGTTGTAACCTGCTGGCTGAATTGCAGCCTGCAGTGCAGGTGTGTGGTACCGTACCTTGAAGCAATTGTGAATGTCGTAGGTGCGGTACTGCTTTGATAGCACCTAGTTACAAGATAAGGTCATTGGCCGGTTACTGACGATCCGGGGTCAGCCTGGCCATTTAACGATGGTAGCAGGAGGCCCCAGTGCCGTTCGACCTGGTTCGGTGTGCAGCTGCTGCATGGGTGGTCCCTTTGCATGTGTTCTGTGCTTGATTCAATGGTGGCTACGAATGTGACATAGCACTTGGTGCTGCCAGGCTGCTCTAAGCAGCAACAGCAGCGCTTGCGTATGTATGCGGCCAAGCCTTTTGCCAAAAGCGGCTGCCGTCAGCTAGCCCTGCCGGCCATCCAGACCCTGTTCACTGAAGTTTGTAATTCTAATCGTGCACTCAGAACAGGCAACAACTCGTATTTTTGAATTCACATCCGCTCTGCCTCCCACCACACTACGAAGCAGTAACTGTACAACCAGCTTGCACAACCCACAACCGCCAGCAAGCTGTGGCATTGCATGAGCAGCATGAGGTGTCCCAGAAGCACATAGCGGCGCAGCATGCGCCAGTGTGGGTACCGTATTACGGTGGTAGGTACCGTGACGGTGGTAGTACCCAAACGTAAACCTGTACACCCTATGGCACTTTGTAATCAAAGCTTGCTGTATCACCACAAAGAAACATACCAGCAGCATCAAAGAAACATGGCCCGTGGCCCAGACTCCGGCGGCTCTGTTCCAGGCAAGTTCACAGCAATGCAGAGAATCCATGCCACAGCATGCATGCACGAAGCCTGCATACGTGATGGCCATGCTGGCTGTGGTACCTGCTGTTCAGCCAGTGTTGCTCAGCATGTTTAGGCTCACAACCAGATAGACAGTGTATGTGGTACTACAATGAGTAATAGATGCATGCTGGCGTGCACGCCATTGGGCTGCACACGGAACCCCATGGTGGCGGCCGCCTACAAACTTTGCTGGTATGCTACATATTCCTATAAAAGCCAGCATCACCAAACAGGTGTCAGGCGGCCCTTTTGCTATCATCTTTCAACACATGAACTATCGCCAATTGGCACTGGTCCAGCCGCTGTTGGCGGCTGCACAACCTGCACACCAGGTAACACATATACCTTTCAAAGACAGTGCCAACAGTGCTGCTGACTCAAGGGCATTCCCAGCTGAATATAGAGCCTGCTGTTGATGAAGTCGCTGATGATTGGGGTTTCAACAGCCTTCATCACTTGACCATCTGCCAGGGCTCCACCACCTGCATAATGAAGAGGTCAGCAGCAGAAGCATGATGAGCCTTTAGCTACACAACTTATGATGTTGTGAGGCTTATACAGTACGGCTGTTGCAGTTGAAGACAGCATGCATTGCATATTGCACCATGCAAGCATACTAGCAGCCCAAAACATGCTGCCTCAAGACAACAAAGTCGCTTCTCCAACATCTTCAGGCTAAACCAGGCTAAACCAACCAATGCACCTTTGATGAGCGGTGCTGGGCAGTATGAGCTCCTGCCGTGATATGCACTAGCCGCCAGTCATGTGGTGTTGCGTCAACCTGCACCATACCACGAATCCACTCACCACTATCACGATGACAGCAGCCGTCACCAGCAGCAAGATGATAGCACAGCACATCCACTTGCGGGTCTTCTTCTGCAGCATCTTGGCATCTGCCAGCGCAGTTGTGCCGCTCTGCACATACTCTACGCTGCGAGCCACCTACAGCGGCAGTACCAGCAGCAGCGGTGGCAGCAAAGCAGAGTTGCGTGTCACACAATGTGTGATGGTATATTACAGCATGCACAGATCAACAGGATTTTGGACGTGCGGCAGCAGCTACCTGTTCCCCATGCCAGCTGGCTTCTGCGCACCCACCCACTGCCGGCTGTTACTAGAAGCTAGTAGCTGCCTTCCCACCTGCTTCTCTATGTTGTCCAGCATCTCCCCCTGCGCCTCCACCAGCACTGCCATGTCCAGGAACACCTGGTGCAGCTCCAGCAGGCTGGCCTCAAGGTCCTTCACAGCACGGTTGCGCTCCTGGATCTCAGCAAGCGTGTCCAGCACTCGACCACGGCCCTGCTCAAGGATGGCCTTCTGGAAGATGGTCTCAGCCTCACCTGGGCACAACAGCACGCAACATCGTCAGGCAGCAGCTGCGGCGCAACGAAATCCTGCAAGGCATCCTGCGCCGCATGATGCTTGCGCTGCATAGTAATGCACAGCCCACTGAGCATAAGGGCTGCACGCTGCCAACATGTGCAGGTGATGCTAAATCTGGCAACAAACACTGGGGTACACTGTACGGTTCACCGCAAATGCAGAGGATGGCTTCTTTGTCCTGCTGCTGCAGGTTGAGGCTGCTCCATCCTGCTGCTACGGATGCTGTCAGCTTGACCCACCTGTCTCGATCATGGCGTCTATGTCCTCCTCTGGCAGGTGCTGGCCTGTGACTGTGTACACGCGCCGCTGCACCACCTGCCTGTTCTCATCGTGGATGCGCGCACGCATCTCACTGAACTCGCCCATCAAGTCCTTCAGCTTCTTCTTCAGGCCTGCAGGACACAGCAGAAGCAGCACAGCAGGCACTGCGGCATAAGCACATGCGGCATCTCCAATGTATGCTCAGCAACACATGTGCTTTGGCTACTCCTGCTGCTGCGGCGGCTGATGCATGTACATGCTGTTGCCCATGGCTGTCCGACAACACACGGAGTGGCACCAACAGGGCCATTGCTCTGCAGGTGGCGATTGCGAAAGAGCTACTGCAGGTGGCGGTTGCAAAAGAGCTACTGTATGTGTCCTGCTGTAACATGTCCGCTTCTGGTGCTGGTGCTGGTGCTGGTGCTGCCGCTGACCTGATGTTATGGAGGTGCGTGTGCGCTCTGATGCTGAGCCCATGCCTTGGCCTTTCTTCTGCAGTGCAGCTGCGTTCATCTTGTCAATAGCCTCTATATTTGCCTTTGCTTTGTGTGCTGTGACGTTGACCTCATTGATGATGGCCTGCAGGAAAGCAGGGATAATAGCGGCGCCATTAGATGTGCAACAACAGCAACGGCTGTGGCTAAGCAGTGTCAGGCTACGCAGCTCCCAGGAGTGGCGTCAGGAGTATGATGGCAAGCAGTCGTGGCTAATCATTCTGAACAGGTCTGCTGTTGCTGGAACTGCTACGTGTTGCTGTTAAAGAAAGCACATGTCCCAGCAGGGGCGCCCTAGCTTGGCACTGCCAATGGCATCATGCCATGATGGCAGTACTGCACGGCATGCTCTGTCTGGCTGCTGCATGATTGGGTGCGTCAAGGCAGCATGGAACCCTCAGCGGCGTACCTGCATCTCATCCCGGTGCTGCTGCATCTCTTTTTGCCGAACAATTGTTTTGCTGCGCTCGTGCATGTGCTGGATCTCTCGTTGCTTGGCCCTGATCTCTGACATGTCCTGCTTCAGCTCCTCAACCTTGCCAAAGAACTGCTCCATCTCTTTGCTTTTCTCACTCTGTGCTGTAGTATAACCTGCTTCTATATCGTAAGCAACCGCAGGAGAGCCCCTAACCCCATTTTGGCCCTCCTGGGTCTTGACTGTGAACAGTAGGTCGTTCATGCTGCTGTGCTGCTGAGGCGCTGCTGCGCCGTGTAGCAAGCTTTAATACGTAAGGAACGACTGCTTAGACGCTTCAACGGCAGTTCAACTACCCAGCTGGGTGCTGGATGAGCTGCTGCTGCAGTCAAGCTGATGGAACTGTCACTGCTGCTCCCTGCATGTACAGGAAGCCCGCCAAACGACTTCAGACGGCCATGCAACGCACCGATGTGTGCAGCATAGCATTCTTAGCCATACTGGATGCATATGCAGTCAGGTAAAGGAGCAATTGCGTACGTCTCAACTGGTTGCCGACCTGTTCCTGTTCGTCCTGGTGTTCCTCGGGTCCATGGTACCCGATGTTGTCTTGGCTCGACGAATTTCAAAAAGTAGACCTTTGTACCTGGCAACGTTTCAGCGAGTATGATGCTGTTGACAGTAGTCGTAGAAACCAGTCAGAGCATCCACTTCATCACCAGAAGAGCCACAGAGATCCTTACAGAGCACAACTTGCAAAGTCATTCAGCCATGAGCCGATCCTCTACCACCAGCACCGTGCTCAGCACTGCTGAGCTGTCACACATTCAACCCCCTGCACCCTAAGCCGCTGAATATAAGATCACACGAGCCAACACGCCAACGAATCACTGCATAGCAAATTAAGAGGCAGGCTGGTCACGCACCTGCCAGCAATGTCAACTGCCATCCAATCATCCCAACCTCATGACAATCACTGCCTAACACCACATGCAGCATCTGCTGTGTCGCTTCACCCCTAGGCACGGTTGCTGCGGGCACAGTTCTGTGTACCCCATGCAGCCCCATGCCGCAGCACCGCAACAGCAGCATGCCATGTTATGCTGCTTGCGCTGCTGCCGCTGTATAGTTCAACCAGCCCTCCCCCTCTATAATGTACTGCATCACACCACAAGCTGCTGTGCAAAGCCCTCAGCTGCCCCTGCAGCTGCTGCCTTCGGACTGCGGCTCCTGCAACACGCGGCAGCTTGTTGCTGCTGCAGCACTCTCTGCTGCTGGCATTGCCTGCAAGGTCTGCCGCCTTGTTATAAAGATGCGGACACATCACATCAGCAGCTTCCTCGCCCAGCCAGCGCTGCTGCTGCTGCTGCTTGCACCCTGCAGCTCCTGCAGCAGCTGCAGCAGCAGCCTCCTGCCCTGTGCCGGCGCTGGTGCAGGTGCAGGTGTTGGTGCTGCCGCGGGCTGGTTGTTGTTCTGTGCGTACTGCCAGGGCTTGATGTACACCACCACCACCTGCAGGAGACACAGCAAAAGCAGCAGGGCAACACGTGGCACTCTGGATGTCCTGCAGGATGCGTAAGCCAGTAAGCAGCAGCCCACTGCAAATCTTCACACCATATCAGGTACACGCGCAACCTAACTGCTGTTTTCGGCTGCGAGCACAAAGCCAACTGCTCAGCACAGCTCTGCTTGCAGATGCCAGTGGCGCTGCTCCATCATACATAGAAACCGCACATGCTGCAACACAATTCGTATGCGAACATCGCCACTTCTCCACCCCTGCGTCAGCCAAAGCCCCAGCCACTCACCACGACCACCACAATTATGACGATGATCAGCAGCAGGATGATGGCGCAGCAGCACCACTTGCGCTTGCTCTTCTGCAGCGTCTTTGCCTCCACCAGTGCCTTGGTGCCTCCCCCTACATAGTCCACTGCACGGTTCACCTGCAGCACAGCAACAACCGCAACATCAAGTAGTGCCTCACACGCCCTTCAAGCCCAGCCTGGCCCCATCGTCCTTTGACCGCGGCTGTTGCACCTATTTATGCTGCTGCTGCTGCTGCTGCAGTTTCTTACCCTGCTGGTCCCGCTGCCTCTGGTCAGCCTCTGATTAGAGGACCACTGCTGCACTCCCACCTGCTTCTCTATGTTGTCCAGCATCTCCCCCTGCGCCTCCACCAGCACTGCCATGTCCAGGAACACCTGGTGCAGCTCCAGCAGGCTGGCCTCAAGGTCCTTCACAGCACGGTTGCGCTCCTGGATCTCAGCAAGCGTGTCCAGCACGCGACCGCGACCCTGCTCAAGGATGGCCTTCTGGAAGATCTTCTCGCTGTCACCTGCGGGGTGTTATGTAACAGTGTAATAGTGTTACATAACAAGTACAGTAACATGTCAGTAACAACTGCATCAGAGGCCGGCGACAGCAACATCACAGTGTGTCCGTTGGGGCAGCCAGACCATAGTGGTTGCCGCACATGTGGCTCTCCACGTACTGCACAGCAGAAATGATTGCTATTGCTGTTTGTTATGACGTAGGGATTGCACACGGCCCTGCTGCACACAGCACGCACATAGTGCTACGGCCAGAAAGCCAACAGCCAGCCCGGACCAAGCGTAACAGCGCTCACCTGTCTCGATCATGGCGTCTATGTCCTCCTCTGGCAGGTGCTGGCCTGTGACTGTGTACACGCGCCGCTGCACCACCTGCCTGTTCTCATCGTGGATGCGCGCACGCATCTCACTGAACTCGCCCATCAAGTCCTTCAGCTTCTTCTTCAGGCCTGCAGGACACAGCAGAAGCAGATCAGGAAGCACAAGCATATCTGACACCAGTACTCTGCTCAGCAAAGCACGCTTTAGCTACTCCTTCAGATTCTTCTTTGGGCCTGCAGAGAGGGAACGCAGGGAAGTTCGCGCCATGAGCATGTTGCTACATACAGCACAGTTCAGCGCTCGTCATATATGACATGCCACAGACGCAACAGCAGTAAAGCATCAGACACTGGCATGATTCAGCGCAGGCGATGCTCCTCTCCTGCTACTGCTGCGTTTTTTTGTGACACGCAGTGCATGAACAAGTTCATGTAACACCAGACGCACCTGCTGTGATGGAGGTGCGCGTGCGCTCAGATGCTGAACCCACCCCCTGGCCCTTCTTCCGCACTGCTGCTGCATTGGCCTGGTCCAGTGCCTGGATCTCCCCCTTGACCTTGTGCGCCAACACATTCACCTCGTTCACCACAGACTGGCGTTGCAAGGCAGCGGGGGGCACGGCAGCAAAATGGGGTGGGGTGGGGTGGGGTGGGGTGAAGTGGGTGGACAGACATGTGACTAGTTGCGCCAGCAGCAATGCGTGACACATGGATTCATCAACAATCCAGGCAGCATGGACATGTTCCAGGGTATCTGTATACAGGCCGTGCTGTTGCATTGCAACATAACAACAGTAACACAGCTAGGCAAGCTATGGCATGTGCAAGCATACGCACACTGCAGAGGTAGTATGACACCTAAACACAGCACTGAACATGCGGCTCCTGCCAACGTACTGCCAAGACAACAGGCGCAAACAAATGTGTGTTGCTGCGCACCTGCATCTGTTCCCGGTGTGCTGTGATTTCATTGCGCCGCACGATGCTCTTGCTCTGCTCGTGCATCTTCCACAGCTCCTGCTGCTTGGCGCGTATCTGGTTCATGTTGCTCTGCAGCTCCTCTATCTTAGAAAAGAAGTCAGCCATTGACTTGTCTTGACCTGCTGCTGCTTCTCCAGGTGGACTCTCTAGTCTGTTGTTGTAGGGGTCATAAGCCCCGCTGCTGGTGCCTGCGGCGCCGCCGCCGTACTCCAAGTCTTGCTGGTCCCTGAACCCTCCACTGCTGCTGGGACCGCGGCTGTCATCCTTGACGAAGTGCAGCAAGTCGTTCATTGCTGCTGCTGCTGCCTGCCTGCTACTGCCTGGGAGTTGCTACTGCTGCTGCTGTTGCAGTGCTGCTGCTGTCTCAGGTCAGAGGCGGGATGAGAGTACCGTATACTACAGTGGTTTCTGTAGTGCGTCTGGCTTTTGCTGCAGCGAGGAGAAACAGCGAGCTTGCCAACGGCACTGCTCCCCGGGCACACACTTGTGAAAAAAATCTGCGCCTGTGCCCACTGATAAGGTAGCCTCGTTCAACTAAACTAAGTGTGGTGATACTATTACTAAGCTGACAGATCGCAACCACAAGGAGACAGTAGCAGTGCGCAGGTAACCTGCGTGGGCTTCCAGTCGATTGAAACGCTGTGCATGCTGCTGCTACCACTGCAAATGAGGACGCCGATGTCACCAGCAAGTTTTGTTGCTGCGGCCTGACCTTAGCTCTTGCGACCGTTCAGTTCCCATTTGTACTGGCCAGCTTGTCCTGAGCCAGTCTGAAGCGTTAAAAACAAGCTGAAATTAATTGAATACAAACAATACGGTAGCAACCCAGCATCAGCAACCCTGCTCAACAACGTGCGCGATGAGCTGGCAGGCAGGCGCTGGCAGCAGCAGCTGAAGGTCAAGACAGCGACCGTCCACTCAAAAGCAGTAACGACACCTGAGCGACTAAGCATATGCTTCACACATATGCCAAGATCAAACAATGCATGTGCCTGCCAGAAACTTGGCGCCAATGTTTGGCGGTACCATACAGGTACCATGCCATGATAGACACTGCCAACTCTCACCAAGTATAAGAATTGCAGGAAACCAGATTGTGACACCAGATCATGCAGCAAAATGCAGTAATCACATGTCTAACAGGGGACCCCGCCACCAAAGACACTATAGTCAGTTAGCTAACAAGTGCCACATAGGCATGGGCAGATGTACACATCTGACTCTCCACTACGATTTCTGGCACTGTTGTACAACACGCCCGCTCCTGCTGCTAGTGTACATGCAACATCACTGCTGCCCCACAACACCCCTACTCCCGGAGAATTGGGTTATCATCATCATCATCATCATCATCATCATCATCATCATCATCATCATCATGTTACCCATTAAGCCATAGCATCAACGCCATCGGCCCCGCGCCCCTCAGGAGCGGAAAAAAAGGGAGCACTGCTCCATTGTGTTTGCAATTATTACGCACATCCCAAGCTTGGACAAGATACTCAGCAATGCTCCTAGATATCACCCGACACACCCCCCTACTACCCCAAACATCATCAGAAATAAAACGCAACAACTTGGTGGATGCATCAGTCAATGACAGCACATTGCGCAATTTTTCAGCGCCACCACATACATCTCGCAAAACAGACCGAATCTCATCAAACATAGTATCTCTCTGAGCAGAAGTGGCAGGACAATCAAACATCAGATGTGACAAAGACTCAACACCCTGACCACAAACAGGACATGCTGTGTTAGAATCTGCTCTGCTACCCCCATAATGACTGGTACGCTCATGCACACAAAGACAACCCATTCGGACACGCATCAGCAACTCAATACCACGCGTTGGCGCACCAGAACACAAGAATGCCCTAGCCCTTTTGAAACGCATGGCATCAGCATGAGTAGGGTGCACATGCGTGATGTAACGACTCACAAGTAGAGTGCTGCAGTGATTCACAAGCAACTCTGTCTGCATGCAACTTCCTGACCTGACGGTTAATATGATTCTTGCACGCGTTAGCGCGATCGGCCGCCGCCTCAACATCCACACCATACTTGCACAGCAAACTCTGCACATACTTATGCCAAGGTGTAACCACAAGAGCACCACTAGGGCGCTTCCACTCAGCTGAAAAAACCTGTCGTGGCAAACGCGAATTCTGCATACGCTGAACCCTAAAGTAATACTCCATTGCCCTCTGATGAAGCCTCATGTGCAATGGCTTCACACCCCATTCAGCCAGAACAATTGAAGTGCAAGGACGCTCCTTGCCACAACGCATTGCGCATTTGATGATGTCAGTCTGCACTTTGTCAATCTGTTGTAGTTGCCTTGCAGTTGATGGGAACCAGACCTCACTGCCATACTCAACAATTGGGCGGATGCATGTCAGCAGAATGATACGCTTTACTTCCACGCTGATGAGCCGGCTCTTCCAGACTGGCATGAGCCCACCCTTCACACGATGCACTTTTGCCAACATCTTCTCAAAGTGCGTATTCCAGTTGCAGGCATTGTGGAACCACAGGCCAAGGTAGCAGTACTCTGATACAACAGGCACAGGCACACCGTTCCAAACGATGCCAGAATCAGCCAACTGGCTGGGCTGTCTAGCTGGTGAGACATGCATGACAGCAGACTTCAAGCTATTCAGCTTGAACCGCCACTTACAACTGTATTCATAAACTGTTGCAGCCACAGCCTGAACCTCAGCCAGAGATCCGCACACAGCAACAAAGTCATCAGCCTGCATTGCTGCCACAACCTGACCAGCGGGTCCATCACAAGGGCCCATAAGGGTGATGCCAGGGTGCTTTGCATGCACCTCATGCAGCAGATCATCAATGAAGTACAGGTACAGTGTGGGGGAAATAACATCGCCCTCATGCAAACCAAGGTCACATGTGAAGAATTGGGTTGATAACTCGCGACTGCAGGATGGCGATAATGAATCGTAATAGGTACAAAGTGTACAGCCACATGCTGGCGCATGCCCAACATATGCTTCATACCAGCTACCAGCTGGTATGTGTAACTGTCCACGTCCTTCATGCGCTGGTGCAAATAGCGAACGTCTTGACACAAAAGACAAGGTTCAATGCTCTGGTAAAATCTACATCAATGCTCTGGTAAACCTACAAGCGTCGACCAATGCATGTAAACACGTTTAGAATCAGCAGGGGAGGACCAGCTGGCTTTGACTGAGCAAAGGCGTTGGTCATATCGCTCCTCTAAAAACCATCGAATCGCACTGGTTTCTGAGCACTGCGACAGTGATCACTCAAGCACAGGCTCTTTCATGCTGGTGCAGACGCCTGCCAAGTATCTGCACAGGTAGTCAGAAATGGCACAAGCTTCACTGCCGACCTTCTGAACCCCTTGCACGCAAGACCAGTGGTCTCACACACACAAGCAGAGGCAATCTGTCCTCATGCGCTGCTCTGCATGTATGCTTGTATGCCTGCACGCACATGCAAGGAGCACGCCTTCGCACAAATTGCATGCCACAACACAGGCAGCCTGCTGCTAGCAGCACTATGAGCTTAGAAGTGCCGTGTCAGCCGGAGCTGCTCACACAGAAATGTACCGTATGATAAGACAACCACAGCATTGATATGGTAATTTGATGATGATGATGATGATGAAGACAACCACAGCAGTAAGAAGAGGGGTGGGCGGGCGGGTAACAAAACGACTGATTGCTGCTGCCTACGGCAGCAGCAAGAAAGAGGCCCAGCAAGGCACAGCCACGCTCCTAAGAGCATAGCCGACCTAAACCACAAGCACATAAGCTACACCCACCCAGCCGCCCTATTAGCAGTATCGGCTGGTATAAACGCCTTAAAAGGCTAATTTATACTGCGCCTTGCTGCAATAGATTGAACACCCAAACTTAACAACTCACTTCAACAGGGCAACACGCCTGCAGCAGGGATGTGCACATCCTGGAACCCTGCTGGGGAAGGGCTCGGCAGGCCCCAAACTGCCTTTAAAAACTCCCTCGCAACAGGAGCGGCAAACAACAGGAGAACAATGAACACCCGTGACCATAGAACGCTACAACAATGAGGACCAACGTGCAGAGCCTAGTTGCAAGTTGACGCACAAACCACCATTCCAGCTTCGAGCTGCCCAACCACCTGAGCAACAATGGCGTCAACTACCCTGGCCAGCACGGGTCACTCGCACCGACAATCAGGGAGCGTTACCAGACATACAGCAGTACCTGCTGCACACCCTGCTACCAACCAGCTATGCCACGTCCCCCACTGCTGCACCTGACCCTAGAAACCAGCAGCCACTCGCCGGAAGCATTGCTGACAACTAGCCTGGAGGATTGCTACTGCACTCCACCACCACGGCTGGGACCGGCCGACTGCTTAGCTAACTGCTTCGTAAGCGCTAGCACCCGAGCTGAGGCCTGCTTTTCCAGCAGCTGCTGCACACGGCTGCTTGTGATAGGCAGGCCCTCTGTACCAGACAAGCCCTGCTCCAGGGCCTGCACCAGGCAGGGGTCGTGCTTGAACTCGCCCTTGGCAACCAGAAGATCATGTCGCTCAATGACAAAGTCCAGCTGGGCCCTAAGTGCTGTCACCACTACTGCCAGGGACTTCCTGCGGGCTTCAGGGATGTCACTAGCTCGGGTCTGCTGCTCAAGCGCCAGCTGCGCGTCAAAGCCGTAAGAAGCAAGCGGGGCAACCATCTCTGCATAATCGCGAGCAACAGCTGGCCCTGCTTTGCTTGCTCAGCTGTACCCCGGCTCACACTCCACGTCGATGATGGAGATGGACTCGGGGGCTTGTGAAGAGCGCTGCACAGGATTGCTCTGCTGATGCTGGATGTCCTTAAGCTCCGAAAGCAAAGGCACATTGTCCACAGCCTCAGGCACCTGCACAACGGGCCTACCCCGGGGGCATGAGGAGCTGCTCTGCTTCGCCTCAGCGAGCTGTTCTGTAAGCCAAGCAACTTCGTTCTGCAGAGAGATCAAAGTCGCTTCCACAGTTGCGGCATCCATTTCCCCGTCATGCGAGCCCGAGTCTGAGTCTGCACCGCTAACAGCTCGACCAGACCGAAGCCGCATGCATCCTTAATTTACAGTCTAGTAACAAAACGACTGATTGCTGCTGCCGTAGGCAGCAGCAAGAAAGAGGCCCAGCAAGGCACAGCCACGCTCCTAAGAGCATAGCCAACCTAAACCACAAGCACATAAGCTACACCCACCCAGCCGCCTTATTAGCAGTATCGGCTGGTATAAACGCTCATAATGTTCATCAATGGTCATACCATCTGATATGGTGACTGCTCATAATGTACAGTATAATGAATGCTCATCAATACGCATACCATCCAAGATGGTGACTGGACCCAATGTAACTACATACCAAAGTAAACCTTTCTCACCCATGCAAACGATGCGCTCACTCTCCCCAGCTTCGCTGAGCGCCGTGTAGCCTTGCAGCCACGTTGCGCAACAAGGCAGCTGAATGGAGCTGCCAGCGATGCAAATTCTCATGCTCAAATAGCTGCATTAGGCCAGAGACGCCCATTCCATCATGCGCACATCGTAACATTGTCACAATGCACTGCACAGGTGCCCAAAGCATGCTCCTCCGTGTCCTGTTTTAGTATGCTGCTGACTGCACACTGCCACTTCCTGCACACTGCCACAGCAGCACGTATCAGTACATACGCGCAACCCTGCCTGCATGTGTGTGCCGCCAACTAGCAGGCTATGCTGCCGCCAATGCCTTGCTAAGGGTCTCTGCGCTCCACAAGCACGCAGCTGTCTGTGCGCTTCCACTGCTGCTGCAACCTTCCAGGGGCGTTCGGCTGCACACGTGGCCTGGGACTGCTTATAGGCTATGCTGATGCCATTGCTTTGCTAAGGGTCTCGAATGATGCAAAGATGGCCGCGTTCACAATGAAGCCACTGCCCATGGTGGCACCAGGACCCCTTGCCAGGACCCCACAGCCGCTCAGCAAGTGGGCTGCTCCCCCTGCGCTGCCAATTGGTGCTGCTGCTGATGGTCGCATTCACAGTGAATCCCCTACCCATAATGGTGCTGATGATTCGCCTCTGCTCCAGAAGTATGCTGCTGTCTGTGCGCTTCCACTGCTGCTGCAACCTTTTCTCGGCCGCACAGCTGCGCACACAGCCCGGGATGGTAGGCTATGCTGCTGCCATTGCCTTGCTAAGGGTCTCGAATGACGCAAAGATGGCCGCGTTCACAATGAAGCCCCTACCCATGGTGGCTCCCAGGCCCTTGGCAAGTACCCCCCGCCCCTCTTCACGGATGCTGCTGGCTGCACACTGCCATGCACTGTGATACGGTGACAGGTGCCTCGGCTGGGACTGCAGCAACCGAGACAGGAGCAGCAGCAGCAGCAACGGCAGGCAGGGCAATGGCAGGTCATGAGGGGGATAGAGCACAGCTGCTGGCACCAACCTGCTGTGAGGGTAGAAGAGCATGGTAGAAGAGCATGGAAATCTATATGTAGTGCCTAACCAACACACAGTTGCATGGAGTGCAAGCATACTGACCACCGCATGCACCACCTTCATGGTACGTCATCACTACCACCACACTCTCTCGACAGCTGCTGCCCACAAATACCGCCGGCAAGCAATGCATACACGCCCGAGAATAATAAAAATTTGACAAGCACTGCAGATCCCTAATCAAGTGCCCTCACCTGCATCCTGCTCTAAACAATATCAAACTGGTATCAATCATCACCACCACCACACTCGTACAACAGATGCTGCCCACAAATAAGGCATACGACTGATGCACAAACGTGCGCATTAGCCACAACATGTTATCAGACAGTCACCTGCAGCCCCTCACCTGCATCCTGCTCTTGACAAAGTCAAGCGGGTACACACTCGCCCACGCCAAGGCGCCAGCAACGCCACCAGCAATGAACTGCACCAGCAGCTCAGAGGGACCCCCCTCATGCTGCTGCTGCTGCTGCTGTTGCTGTACTACACTGGCACTGCTGTAGCTGTCGACGTCAATGCCTATGCTGCTGCCTGTACTGCTGTCGCCAAAGCTGCTGCTGCTGCTGCTGCTGTTCCAAGAGTCTGCAAACGCAGCTGTGGGTTGATGCTGTGCTGCTGCTGCCAGGGCGTCTCTACTGAGGCTGAGTGCAGGCTGCAGCTCCTGCAGGGCATAGTTGAGCCCTGCCACCATCCAGTGGTACGTCAAGAAGTAGAGTCCATAGGAGGGCGTGTCTCGGGCCAGTGTCACGCCAAACCCTCTGAACAAACCTGCACAGACAGACCGCACAACAAGTTCATCAGGCCAGCCAACATCCAGTGGTACGTCACAAAGTAGAGGCCATACGAGGGCGTGTCTCGGGCCAGCATCACACCAAACCCTCTGAACAAACCTGCACAGACAGACAGCAAGACTCATTTTATCAGCGCTGCCAGCAGCCAGTGGTCAGCCAAAGCAGCAGAGGCGTCTTCAAGGTGTTTCAGGCACCAGTGTGACGCAGCGCGTGTTGAAAGCAGCCATGCGCTCACCTCTGATACGACTTATGCAGCCGCCACTTGCTGCTGTCAACATCGCATCATGTAAACAAAGCCACATGACCAGAGCGACCACTGCTTTACCTTTCAATGATTTGTCATGTCATCAGGTGTGGAGGATAACCATACTCACCCAGCACACTACCCTGCACCACCACTCTGTGCAGCACGCCCCTGCAATGTCCGGCATGCACACAGCTACATTGCACATGCAACCACTGCTGCAGCACCAGTCGCAGCACACATGCTCACACCTAGCACGCCCTCCTGCGCCACCACTCTGTGCAGCATTCCCCAGGGCCCCACATAGCCAGGCACGCCCGGCAGTGACTGCTGCAGCTGCAGCCTGATCTTCAGCAGCTCAACTGGGCAGCTGATGCACGTCTGCACAGCACCTGCAGGTGTGCAGAGAGCACGTCAGTACATGCAGTTTGAGATGTTGTCCATGCCCACAGCAAAACCGAGTCTTATGACTGGTGCAGAGAACAGTGGTGCCGCACTTGCGACAAGCAGAGTTGCATTCTCGCTACAGCTGCATTGGCACTGAGCAACCATGCCCTGTAGGTCGTGGTGTCATGGCTGATTGAAACAACTTGATGTGCCAACACACAGGTACTCCTTCCACTGCTGCTTGCTGCACCGCTATCACCGCTGCTACACTCCTGGTACAGGCTAGGGCTTTCACCCAGCCCTGATTGCTGCATCTGCTGCAGTATGTTTTCAATCACGTAGTTTGCAACCCTTTACAGCCAGCCAGCGCACCTGCAAACATTCCTGCAAGGCAGGACACCTGCCAGCACACTGCTGACTTGTCTGCACTGCCAGTCAGCAGCCGAGACGCTACACCCTGTGCTTGAAATGTCACTGCATTCTGCACCACAGCAGCAGCAGCAAGCTCTGGTTCAACAACCTGTCAGACATCCTGCGGTTTGGTGCATGCCTGCAAGCGCATATTCTCCTGCAAGCACTGCTTGCGACCATAGATATGGTAGCATGGCAACAGCTGCTTGCAATGCGTGCAGCGCATGGCTAATGTCGTGGCCATGCATCTCAAACTATTGGAAAAACTACGCTCTCGCAAACACTGCTTGCGGCCATACATTGTAGCATGCTGCCTGAAGCATTGAGCCGTACAGCAGCTGCCCTGCTTTTCACACCTGCAGTGCTGTTGTGTAGATGGGGTATGACATGCCCCTGAACAGCCCACACACGCCTTCAGTCTTAGCCATGGCTTTCCAGACACCCGCTACTGAGTTCTGCTGGCAATTGCGCTGCTGCAGGCGCACGCGAATCGTGTCTAACGGTTGACCAGCAGCAATGCCAACCATGCCACTGGCAGCACCTGCAGGACAGTTGCAGGTGATACCAAAAGGTGTTGTTGCTGACTTTGCTGCTCGATCCAACTTCAAAACTACGAAACAAAGACGGGAGATGCCTCTGGCTAAGCATCTTGGGCTGGTCATGTCGGGTCGCATGACACATCAATTGCAAACAACCGCAGCAGCAGCGCTTCCTGCTGCTCACCTGCCAGGAAGTCCTTCGTGGCATGCCCTATGCTCCAGGTCGCTACGTTTCTTTCTATACCGATAAATTCTGCTGTCTGAGCTACTTTGGCGGGCTCCATGATGCTTGGCCAAGGATTCAGTGCGGTTGGCTGCAAGCTCAGCTTCTGTACAAGCGGTCTCACTGCCGCTGATGCAGTCAGAGACAAACAAAACAATACTATTAGAGGCAGCGCGAGGTACTGCCAGGCATGCATACAGCTGCTGCCACGGACACCTCGTCTCGGTGCCTGGCTTGCTGCCCGGCATGCGCCCGATTTCACAGAAGAGTCAGAACAGACCGATCAACAGCTGAAGGCTGGTTGATCGGTCACCGCCGATAATTGCTATGGGCAAACGGGCGTTATTGGCTGACTAGGACAGGTAGGGTTGTGCAGGTCAAGTTGAGACCAATGTCAATTGGCAGGACCGCTCGTGGTGCTGGGCTCTTGGCAGCTTAAAACGTGGTACACATGCGATGATCTTGCGAGATGCTGCACAGCAATATATTCTGCATGGCTGCACCCTCTCGAAACAGCTGCTGGTAAGCGCAGCACTGCACAGCATGCTGGCACCCACAAGTTTGATGTCATGTTTGTCGACGAGTGTACGAGATGCTGCATCACAGTCAAGTCACAATGTTCAACTTCCCTGCTTGCTACATTTGCTCTGTGCTGATATGACTGCACACAACAACACGACAAGATGCTCTTCAACTCTCTGCATGTCACCAAGCTCAGATAATGCAGTGTTCCACCCCAGCCTTTGAGCAGCCTCCATCCTCGTCACGATATGAACACTGCCGTAGCTACCGTGGCACATGGGCGATGCCACGCCCTTCACGACTCACATCAGCTAGGGTTCTTCAGATAGGTAGTGTTGTAACTTTGTCCAAAGTGCTGTGCGTATTCACAGTGCAAGCATATATGCGCTTTCTTTTACGTATGTTCTAGCATTCAGTTGCAAGGCTCCTGCTCTAAGCTGTCGTGCAAGGAAGTAGGTGTCGAAAACTTCTCCTCTTCGTGATCTCCTCGTCTGTCTGGTGAACAACCATGGCGCTCAGTCTATGTACAATCTACTTGCATATGGTGCTGCTTCTGATCACGTTGTGGCTCTGTCCTGTCATCAGTCTCAACAATGGGCTGGGTAGGACTCCACCAATGGGGGTGAGCTATGCTCCTCTTTTCAGCTGATTACTTCGTTCCGCACGTCATTTCATGCTTGAAAAGTGGGCAAAGGTATTGATTGTTTCCTGCTGATGCGTGCTGGCTGCACAAGCAACAAATACGCTGGTGTTCTTTGCTGCTGCTCTGCACTGCTGTCCCTGCAGTTCAACACCTGGTAAGTGCATGATAAGCTGTTTACAAGTGAATGGAGTGACACATTCACCTAGATCAGGGTTTGTAGTGGCATGGTGAATGCCATGCTCAGCAGCAAGGAGAACTGGCCTGAACCAGAATGCAGCGGTAGCATGCTCATCATCTCATGCCTGTGCCACTATGCCACAGTCACAGTAACATGCTTTGCTGCTTGGTTCATGGTTTGCTGCTTGGATTGTACACCAGCAGTCTTTTGCGCGATGTCTTGTGGCAATTCACACTCAACACAGCTGCCCACCACAACCATGGAGTCATATCAATGTATACACCTGCACACGCCCCTACTGATGCATTGACTCTGCCGTCTTCCACACTGCAGGAACTACTTTGCTTGCAACAGTAAGTGCGCTGTAACTTGAGTTTGAGATACACGGCCAGCAGCAGTGTGCAAGACGCGCAGTCCATCACGCTCATCATGATGTACACTGCTATATCTGTGTCCTTGTATGCATAGATGTGGCAGCTGCAGCGGGCTGGGGTGTCTGAATGCCCCCAGCACTGCTATATCTGTATCCGTGTATGCATACATATGGCAGCTGCAGCAGGCAGCGTCATCTGGTGCTTGTACAAATGAGATTTGTGAGTGCCAAAAAGCATGCACACTGATAGCCAGCTGTGCCCTTGCTTTCTGCTGCTCTGGACTGTCTGCCCTGCAGTCAACGAGACAGTAATCCGCACTGCGGCTGACAGGATGGTCGAACTGGGCTTGGCAGATGCAGGATATACATACCTCAACATAGATGGTGAGCAGCACTGCTGGCCCTGCAGCAGCAGCAGCAGCAGCAGTGCTGCGCCAATTGTGTGCATTCTGGTCATGCACTGTCAATTCCTCCCAGCTTCTGCACTGACTGGTGCCTATAATGATGGCTGTAACAACACCATGCCGCAATGCATGCACGTCCTCTGCTGAGTATGCTGCGACTGCGGTGGTGAAGATTGCTGGGCAACGCCTGCCACGGACGCTAACGGTCAGCTGCCAGCCAATGCCGTCAAGTTTGCCTCTGGCATGAAAGAGCATCCTTTCACACCGCCAACCCCACCACCAACCCCCAAAACAGCCTGTCTATGCCATCATGGGATGAAAGAAAGCAAATGTGTTGCGACCTGTCTGCCAGTTTCACTTCTGCTGACAAGCTGCCGTGCTGGTGCCTCCGCTGCATCTTTGCGGTTGCAGATTGCTGGGCGACGCATGCCAGGGACACCAACAGTCAGCTGCGGGCTGATTCTGGCAAGTTCCCCTCAGGCATGCAGGCACTGGCTGAGAGCAACCTTCCACACTCGTAAACCCGTCACCTAACACCCAAAGCAGCTTGTCTATGCCATCCTGTGATCCAATCACAGGCCTTGCAGTCTGCCGCCTGCCAGTTTCACTTCTGCTGACAATTTGCCGTGCTGGTGCCTGCGCTGCATAATATTTGCGGCCGCAGATTGCTGGGCAACGCGTGCCAGGGACACCAACGGTCAGCTGCAGTCTGACCCTGCAAAGTTCCCCTCAGGCATGCAGGCACTGGCTGAGAGCATTCACCAGAAGGGGCTGCAGTTTGGCATCTATGCTGACGCAGGACTGTTCACATGCGCTGGCTTCCCAGGCAGCAGGTGGGTTTAGGTTGTGAATTGCATGCCATTGTAGCTTGCTTGAAAGGCGAACCAGAAGAGTTGAAGCAGCCAGCTACACGAGTGTGAATCTACCAGGATTTGCGTGCTGCGATAGAGCTTCGCAGGATGCTCATGTGCACCGGTGCGCATTCACGCCAGCAGGCGATGGTGAACCATAGTCTATGCCAATGCGGGACTGCGCTGGACTTGCAGGCTGCAGGTGGCATTCAACTTACCAACAGCGCAACAAACACATCCAGGGTCCAGAGATGACTGTGGTGCAATTGCGATCATTGCAGTGCCAGAGGGAAGGGCACTTGTACAATTTGTAAATGCATCTGCTGGCTTCTTCACACATGGCTGGGTGTAGCAGGTGAGAGGGAGATTCAATTGTGTTGGGGGCGTGAATACTGTCATGCTGCTGCAGGCGTCATGAGGCTGATGATGCAGAACTACCTGTGTTGTGCAGAGTGGACAACCTGCTGTTGCTGCTGCCGCTGCTGCTGCAGGTATCACGAGGCTGATGATGCAGCGCTGTTTGCCTCCTGGGGCGTCGACTACCTCAAGTATGACAACTGCTTCTCAGCAGCAGCAGATGTGCAGCAGCGCTACAAGGCGATGCGAGACGCACTCAACAGCACTGGAAGACCCATATAGTGAGCTGCTTCCTGCTTTTCTGCGTTTTGTCATCGTCTGGTAGTTGCACTGTTGCTTGTGTCGGCCAGATCATGCATGCCGCACAGCTTGCGTCATTGGCGCCACCAATCATGACGAATGGTACACCAGTAGCAAGGCAATCCTTACTGCACGGTGCAAGCTTGCAGCGAGGAGTTTCCTGCATTGTCGAGCGCTGGTAACCCTGCGTGTTTATTTATGTAGTTACGCGTGGGTCCAGTCACCATCTTAGATGGTATTTGCCACCCCAATTGAACGCATCATCAGCATGTGGCAGGGAAGAAATAAGCGCAGCAGCAAATCACAATGCGGGCGTGATATCCACAACCGCGGCAGCTGCAGAGCATGTGAGTGAGGCGTGGCAGCTCGCTAACACCGAAACTGCAGCAGTTGCCTGAGGCAGCATAAGAGAAGAAGCGGAAGTGTCAATCCTGCCTCCAACTGCTTGTTGAGAGCAGGCGGCACTTCTGCTTGTTATCCTACGCTGCAATTCCACGTGTCTAAGCTGGTTGGCAGGCGCCAGCCTGCCAACCTATGTTTCAACACGCGCACTTTGTCCTAATTCACTAGTGCTAGCACTGCCACCGTGCATTGACACTGGTGTGTGTGCGGCTGCCCTGATGCCCTGCTGCAGCGTCAGCATGTGCGAGAGTGGCCTAGCAGCCCCCAAGCTTTGCGGCAACATGCTTACTAAGTAGCTTGTCCCAAACTAGCACTGCTGCCATGCATCTGCACTGGTGTGTGTGTTGCTGCGCTGCTGCAGCTTCAGCATGTGCGAGAGTGGCCTAGCAGCCCCCAAGCTTTGCGGCAACATGCTTACTAAGTAGCTTGTCCCAAACTAGCACTGCTGCCATGCATCTGCACTGGTGTGTGTGTTGCTGCGCTGCTGCAGCTTCAGCATGTGCGAGAGTGGCCTAGCAGCCCCCAAGCTTTGCGGCAACATGCTTACTAAGTAGCTTGTCCCAAACTAGCACTGCTGCCATGCATCTGCACTGGTGTGTGTGTTGCTGCGCTGCTGCAGCTTCAGCATGTGCGAGAGTGGCCTAGCAGCCCCCAAGCTTTGCGGCAACATGCTTACTAAGTAGCTTGTCCCAAACTAGCACTGCTGCCATGCATCTGCACTGGTGTGTGTGTTGCTGCGCTGCTGCAGCTTCAGCATGTGCGAGAGTGGCCTAGCAGCCACCGAGCTGTGCGGCAACATGCTTACTTTGTCCCAAACTAACACTGCTGCCGTGCATCTGCACTTGCGTGTGCTGCTGCTGCCCTGCTGCAGCTACAGCATGTGTGCGTTGGGCCTGGCAGCCCCCAAGCTGTGCGGCAACATGCTTACTAGGTATTTCGTCCCAAACTAACAGTGCTGCCTTGCATCTGCACTGGTGTGTGTTTGCTGCGCTGCTGCAGCTTCAGCATGTGAGAGTGGGGCGTGGCAGGTCCCTGGCATTGGGGCAACACGTAATTTGTCCCTAAACAACACTGCTGCCGTGCATCTGCACTGGTTTGTGTGATGCTGTTCTGATGCTTTGCTGCAGCTTCAGCATGTGTGAGTAGGGCGTGGCAGGTCCCTGGCATTGGGGCAAAACGTCATTTGTCCCTGAACAACACTGCTGCCTTGCATCTGCACTGGTTTGTGTGATGCTGTTCTGATGCTTTGCTGCAGCTTCAGCATGTGTGAGTGGTGCGTGGCAGCCCCTGGCATTGGGGGACATTCTCAAATCCGTATTTTGTCCCAAGTTAACACCGCTGCCGTGTATCTCCATTGGTGGATTCTTGCTGCCCTGCTGCAGCTTCAGCATGTGTGAGTGGGGCCTGGCAGCCACCAAGCTGTGCGGCAACATTCTTACTAGATATATCGTCCCAAACTAACACTGCTGCCGTGCATCTGCACTTGTGTGTGTGCTGTTGCTCTGATGCTCTGCTGCAGCTTCAGCATGTGTGAGTGGGGTGTGGCAGGTCCCTGGCATTGGGCCAAGGGAGTAGGCAACAGCTGGCGCACAGATGCTGACATCGCACCGTCATGGGACAGCGTTCTGCGCTGCCTGGATAATGGTGCGGCTGGCTTGGCCAAATATGCAGGTCCGGGAGGCTGGAACGACCCAGATATGCTTGAGGTAAGGGGTGTTACAGAACACATATGGTGCAGCTTTGCAGTGCAGGTGCGCAGCTTGTTTTTACCTGGTGTCCAGGATCTGTCCAAATCCGTTCTTTGGCATATGGCTGTTCTTGCGGTTTTAGCTCTGCGGTGTGTCGTTATTCATGGGTGCATGCTTCACGGCTGCATACCGCATTTAGTGGTTGGGGAAGGGCTGATACTGGAAGCTGGTGATATGGCGGGGAAAAGGCCAGCCTGTTCTAGGTGCAGAGAAGCTCATTCTGTGCCGCTTGAGTTGCTCATGTGTGCTGGTGGGAGTGGCTGGCCTCACGCTTGCACAGCAGCGATCCCATGTACGAAAACAGTCGAAGCCTACAATCAATCAACCAAAAGAGGGGGTCCACTCTCAAACCACCAGTGAAGCCTAGACCCCACCTAAACACCACCTTCTGCTGTGCCGTGCCGTGACATGATATGTGTGCAGGTGGGAGTGGCTGGGCTGACGCTTGCACAGCAGCGCTCCCACTTTGCACTGTGGGCGCTGGCGAAGGCCCCGCTGCTGATTGGTGCTGACTTGGCTGACATCAGTGCCAGCAGCCTGAAGATCCTGATGTCAAAGGAGGTGGGTATAGCTGCGTCTAGACGCATTTGAATGTACTGTCGTGTGCAGCCTGCAGCAGTGTACGCGCATCTGATGTCGAAGGAGGTGGGCACGGCTGCCCAGCAGAAATGCAAAGCATTGGTTGTGACACGTGTCGAGGCTGTTGCCGTATGTGTGACTAGCGTGGTAGATTGGCTTTCACAAAGGTTTGGCAGCAGGGATGACAGTTATGTAGGAGGGCTGTTGTACAGCATGCCAGTTGTAGCCATAGTTTGGTGCAGGCCCCGCTGCTGATCGGCGCTGACCTGGCTGACATCAGCGCCAGCAGCCTGAAGATCCTGATGGCAAAAGAGGTGCGCACGGCTGCTACAGCACAGTGGACGGCATGGATAGCGATCTGGTGCCAATCACAACAGGTGTAACTCACTGCGAAGCAGCAACGTTGGAAGGCTTGCTGCATGCGGCCTTGCTGAAATGCTGGGAAGCAAAGCGCTTGGTCAACGTTGCCCGCCTGCACTGGGCGCTGCTGCTTGCTGTTGCAGGTCATTGCCATCAACCAGGACAGCCTAGGTGTTGCAGGAGACATCATCTGGAAGGTAAGGGAATTTTTGCCATGTGCTTTGACCACGTATGCTGCAGCAGAGCATTGTGTACTGTATGCGTGCCGTGCAAACCAAGCTCACTCTGCTGGCATGTACACCACAGTAAATCTGCTGCTATAGTAGCCTTGGAGGATGCGTATGTCTTGCTTCGTGTTGTTTTGTTTGCTTTGCCGCGCGGTGGATTGTGCCCGCCAACACTTGATGTGCATTGCTCGATCGAACTGGCGCGCAAGGGTTGAAATTTCCCCCCCACCCCCCATGTCTGCGATGCTTGTTCGAAAAATAAGCATGTCACGCAAGTTTGACGTGCGTGTGCTGCTGTACATGCAACACATGTGCAGGAGGGTCCGCTGGAGGTATGGGTCAGCCCCCTTGATGGCGATGCGCGTGCTGTTGTTTTGTGTGCTTTGTGTCTTGCTGTTTGTTACGTGGAGCAGCGGCTGGCCACACACGATGCATGCAAACCCAGCTACTGGGAGCCTGAGGCGCTGCGTAACCAGTATGACCCATCACACGCCCAATGTTGTGCTGCTTTGCTCTTGTCATGTGCTTCCAGGAGGGTCCTCTGGAGATCTGGTCTGGCCCCCTTGATGGTGACGCGCGCGCAGTCGTCCTTTTCAACCGCCACCATGCCGGCCTGCCAGAGAAAATAAACGTCGCTTGGGCACAGCTGGGGTATAAGCCAGGGTTCAAGGCTGCCGTGAGGGATCTGTATGCTGAGAAGGATCTTGGGGTTTTTGAGCAGGGCTTTACAGTTAAAGTTGCCAACTATGATGTGGCGGTGCTTAGGATTAGCCATCCGGTCAAGCCAAGCACAGCTGAACTTGCTGCTGGCGGCAGCAGCAGGTGGCAATATGGCAGCAGCAGCAGCAGTGATGACAGCTTGCTGCCGTTCTGGTGGAGTAATGCTGCCACGAGCCTTTCGCATATGTTTACCGGTATCACCAGTGGCAACAGTGGCAGTGGTAGCGGGCTAGAGACTGTTTGGAGGCCTTGGCATGATGCTGCAGCAGCGCAGCTGCAGGCTAGTATCAGGGCAGCTGCAGCAGCAGGTAGGCAGCAGCGCCTCACACAGCGCCGCCAAAGGAGGCAGGTCTCTGTGCAGGTTGTGTAGCTATCGCATGCTGTGTGCATCTGCATTGTACATGTGCCTTGTACAAGGCATATGCATTGTGCTGTGTGATGGTGTGCTTAGCTGGCTGTAGTACTAGCAAGCTGTTTGTGTTCGTAGTGTAGAGTGTGGGCTGGCGTGTGTCGTACATGACGATCAACAGCACAAGGTTTGTGCTGGGGTGGCTTGATGAGGCGTGAAGACAGACTATATGGCCTTGGGGTACCACCTGATGGAGTGGTTGTGTCACGCCTTGACGGCGGGTCCTTTGGCAACTCAGGTCTTCTATAGCGATTCGACGTAGGCCGTAGTTGTATAGAAGGCTCAGTTAGTTACCAAGGGAAGGCTTCACACAATAGACGAGGCTACGAGGACTTGAGAGGTCTGATGGAAAGACTTCTTGAGTGAACACTTCTTGTTGAGTGAGGAGGGGCCCCCTCTATTTATAGCCTTGGCGAAAACCTACAACGCCTCCTCAACTGCCTACAATTGGGACATTCTGGACCAAGGAAGCTTCTAGACAATCCTAGAACATACTACTTCCGGAAACATCTACATCCTTCCGGAGACTTCTAGAACTTCTGGAACATCTGGAACCTTCTGGAAACATCCAGAACCTTCTAGAACCTTCTAGAAACTTCCGGTTCCTTCAACCTTACAGGTTGTCTCGTCAACTGCGCACTGACGCAGGCCCTGCGTGGCTGCGCGGCGACTGAGTGGCTGCGCGGCCACTGAGTGGCTGCGCGCATAGACGCAGCCTGCGCCTGTGAGTGGCTGCATTTTTACCTTTTCAATTTTCTTGAAGTCTCTGCACCGCCCGACGCTGCTTGCTGCCAATTCAGTTCCATCTCCACCGGCCCCCTACCTTTGAACTACTGATTTTCCTGCGGGCTTATCGTGCCTTGTCTTGCCACTGGAGGCATCATGCCGGCTGCAAGCAATCATCTGGTACTTCATAGTGGTGTAGGCATCTCATCATCATCGTCATCATGTTACTGATCAAGCGATGGAAGCAGTGCCGGTGGAAGGACGCCACCGCCAGTGCAAGCCAGCCACTGCAATCCACACAAACGCTGCGAGCGTTTGCAGCGCGCTGCGCCGTGGCGGCACTCGGAGTGGTGGCTGACTGCCTGCTGCCTAGCCGCCATCGTGGCGGACAGTGTCCTGACACTGACAGCTGCCAGCCTGCTGCCACTGCCAGTGCAAGCCAGCAAGTTGTCAAATAGACACAGCACAAACTTACAAGTTAAACAAAATTGACACAGCACAAAGTACCATGCACCAGTGACCAGTTCCGCATGAGTTGTGGCTGGCTGCCGCAGTGACGTCTAACACGCAGTAAACACGGTACTACCGTAAAGCGGCTTTACACCAAAGCAGGAGGCCCGTACCGGGCCAGTCCCGTAGGAAGTTGTTTGGTTCATTGTTTGGTGCTGTGTGCACACATGTCAAAAAAACAGTGGTTTTTGTTAACCACATGGTTTCACAGGAGATGTGCATGTGCACTTCATACCCTGCTTAGATAGTCATGTAGCATTCACCTGCAGCTGCGGGACTCAGTCCAGCTGTCAATGTCACATGTGAAAAGCACGGTGCAGCGCTGCACACCAATTGCTGCAACTTTTATAAACAAGCGGTTGCTTTCTTCAACAGAAATCAATTGCACACGTAAAGGTCCCTCCTCACTGGACTGACAACAGCAGGATGCAGCCACACTGGCATCTGCCTCAGGGCCAATGCTCTGCGGCATGCCGCATGCACTGCAGCTGCAGCTGCAATAGGCTGACTCACCAGCAGCGCAGGTCCAGGCGCGAAACGCGAGGCAGTCCTGCTGTGAGTTCCCCGCATTTGGGTAGCCGACCTCTCTATTCTAATGAATGACATATGTCTCGAGCACCCGCCTCGAGCAGCTGCAGGCGATAAACTCGAGGCAGCCGAGCTCCCTGCCTGCTGCTCGCCTGCGTCCTTTGCGCCCTCGATAACACTTCGCGCACCATTCTGAGTTGGTTTCACGACTATTGACGCCCTCGACCTGGCCCCACCGCTAATCCCTGAGTTGCGACCTGAAATAGACACGCGAACCCTGGCCCCTTGGTTTTCCCCATCTCCCTTCGGAAGATCTTCTATCTTCCTACGGGTACAGCCCAAGCGTGATTTGAAACCGCGCGCCTTGACGCACATTACAAACTACGCGTGTTACCACATACAGCAGCTAGCTGCCACACCATCGCCTCCCCAACTGGCCAACCCTCAACAACGCAACCGTTGCGTGGTTGGACCACCCGCCATTCACAGCGGCTCAGACTGCTGCTACTGACTTCCACTCAAACTAGAAGTACACTCATCACATCCAACGGTCACCGTCACAGTGACACAAACTGAGCACAGCAGGCAGCCCGCATATATGCAAAGCAGATATCAGCTGATGATCATGATGTCCCCTCTTCACTGCTGTCTGCCCCAGGGGCTCAATATCCACCTTGCTTAGCATGCTTGCTCCAGGAGGCTGGCAGCTGAAATTGTAAGTGCTGTGTCCACCATGCGTAGCGCTGCTGCACGGCTGCTTGAACCATCCATAGTGTGAAATTGTGAAAATGTGAACCAACAAAGTTATTCCTGCGCTGCTGAGCTGCCCTGCGGCTGGCTGCCAGTCAGCTAGACTGTTGAACAGCGCACTTTTTTCGTAGTTGCGCTTCACAACTGCCAGGCGCGCAGCAACACCTGCACATCAGCGCTGGTAAGGTGCCAGCAGAGCTTGCAAGCAGTCCTTGCCTGCAGGTAGCTCGCAGAGCATCAGTGAGAGGCGGTCGTTCCTTCTTCCAGATGCTGCCTGCTTCACTGGTGCTAACATGCTGCTGGTCAGATGCGCTGTGCCTGGCAACCCGCACAGCACATTGTAATTCTCGTAGCTATATATCCCCTCCCTAAGCTGTGCAGCTGCCAGCAGCAGACGCGCAACAGCTTCGCAGCTGAGCGCCCTCGCTGCCGGCTTGCTGCACAGCATCTCTGCACACTCTGGCGACACTCTGCCGCAAACCACAGCCCAACACAGCAGCTGCTCCATGCACACACTGCTCAACTCTTCTGTTGCAGGCAGGGACAGCAACGACCGGAAGCACAAGCTGCACAAGTCGTCATTGCTTTGCACAGCCTTAAGCAGCAGCGTTGCCACCTGCTCGCTGCGAAGCTGTGCTGCTGCTGGCATCTTGCACAGCACTGCAGTGCAGTCTGGCCAATCCAATGCCAGGTGGAGCAGTTTCTCCACTGTGCGTGCATCCAGCTGCTGCTCGCACTCTTTCCAACGTGCCAAACGAAACAATGCACTTGCATGCTGCCGCACTGCTGCTGTCAGCAGCAGCCTGCAGGCTTCATCAGCATCGACACGTGCTGGACGAATTCTTGCCGTTGCTGCTGATGCAACCCTGTGGTTGGTGCAGTTCACAGCCAGCTGCAGCTGGTCACCATCTGTGCCAGCTGCTGCTGACCGATCCAGAATGAGCTCCCAGCCCATATATGAACCGTCGTCTTCCTGCGAGTAGCAGTGCCACAGCCACATGTGCACAGCATGTACTATGACGTGTTTGGAGTGCATACATGGTGTTGTTGGCACCTCGTGATCAGTGGCACGGTCCTTATTCAGGCTGTACTACATGCTAAGTACAGTGTATAGCTTCCATGGCTATGCTGGCCTAACCGCAGAGTGGCTTCACCAACAGTGTGCACATAAGCGCATGTCCACTGAGATACAGCAACACAGCAGTTGCTGCAACTGGCCAGAGCCACAACTTTGAGCTTACCTCTTTGCATTCGCAGCAGAGAGCCACAGCCAGCTCAGGGATGTCTATCTGTACGCCCAGCTGCTGCTGAGCCTGCACCCACACCTCCACTCCTGCCACCATGCTGCGGGCTGCAGCCAGCAGCTGTGCATAGCTGATACGCACGCCAGCTTCCACCAGCTGCAGCGACCAACCTAGCTGCACTGTGGGAATGTTATTGAGCAGATCTGCAGTGGCAGGTGCCGCTGCAACAGCAGGTGCCTCAAGCAGCAGCCACACCACCGCCTGCCTGTGCTGCTCCTGCACACCGATATCGCTGCTGTGCTCCTCCTGTGCTCCGTCGATGCATTCTGACGCTCTGTGCGCTGAGTGCACGGCTTCCACTGCTGCTTCCAGCAAGCTTCTTGCATGGCTCCAAGGCAGGTGTCTTTAAGGTCCCTGCTGCATGCAGCGAGACACGCAAGGCCTTGCAGACCCAGCTGATTGACGCAAAACGAGACAAGATCAACGATCGCTACTTCCGCTACGTCTTCGGAATCGTGAGACATGTTGAGGAGTCCTGGATGCGGACGGTGCTGTTTACGGGCTTCGTCGACCAAATGGAATCGAAAGTACACGTAAACGAGGGCCATGTGTCAAAGGGTGCTGTCTACCTGTGCTTGTTACTGTGGTGGGGATGTGAGCTGGAACGTTGGAGGTGGAACAGAAGCTGCCAGCCAGCAGCATGAGCAATGATCCAGACGGCGTGTTATCTGACAGGCCCACATATCAAGCCACATCAATGGCCCAGCAACTCCTGTTGCTGCCGCTGCATGTTGCCAGCAAGACATGCCTGTACAGTGGTGATGGTGATCATCACTGGGTATGATACCCGGACAGGGTACACCTTGCCTCTTGCCAAGAAACAAACAATATACACCAGGTCTAGCATCACTACTTGACTTGCTATATATTTACTTAGGCTATTCACATACATGTTGCGTGCACCCAGTCAGGAGCAGTACCAACAGTCGACTGAGGCATCTTTGCGGCTACCAGTACTGGGAAACCATGCCACCAGTACTGGGAAAATATGGTGCTGCACTGAAACGAGTGGCAAGCACCTGTAGCCAGCACACAAAGGTTTCCTTGACAACCCTGGGTCCTATCCGCGGCATCAGACTGATGCAGTGAATGAAGCACAAAGGGTTTAATTCGCAACACAGGTGACAACAGGTGCCACTTCTGGGGTGCTGAAGGTCAAGCTGCTGAAAGGTCAAACTTGTCTAAACCGTGGCGCACCAGAGCTAGATGAGTTGCTCAAACCAATCTTGGGCTGCCGAGGTCACACTGTGCCTTCCAATGCTCACACACGGCATTGCAGCGCAGCGTAGCTAGCAACCTACACTCAAATAAGCAACACACTCACAAAAACAGCCAGCCTTGACCCAAATTGAGCCCCGACCCCGCAGGTAGCCCGCACAACTGTCGAGCACCATCGTGCTGTCCCATCTTCACTGCTGCCTGCACCAGGGGCTCAATAGCCTCCTTGCTCAGCATGCGTGCTCCTGGCAGCTGACATAAGTGCTGTGTGCACCGTGAATAGTACTGCGTCACTGCTACCTGCAGCAATGCAAGTACTTCTGCGCTGGTGAGCTGCTGTGCGACTGGCAGGCGTGCTTGAAACATCACACTGTCTTGGTGGTTCCGCTTCACAGCTGCGTGCAGCATCACCTGCACGTCAGCGCTGGTCAGCTCTGCTGCAGTCAGCTCGCATAGCAGCTGCAAGCAGCCGCTGTTACCTTCCTCAACTGCTGCCTGCATTGCTGCTGCTATCATGCTGCTGGTCAAATGCGCTGCACCTGGCAGCCCGCACAGCAAATTGTAACCCACTCCTTTAAATAGGCCTTCCTGCTGTGCAGCAGCCAGCAGCAGACGCGCAACAGCTTCACAGCTGAGCTCCCTCGCTGGCGAATCGCTGCACAGCACGAACACACACTCTGACCGCACCTTCGCACAAACCACAGACAAACACAGCAGCTGTTCCATGCACACACTGCTCAACTGCTCTGCTGCAGGCAGGGAAAGAAACAGCTCGAGGCAGAAGCCGTCATCCCTTTGAACAGCCTTATGCAGCAGCGTTGCCACCTGCTCGCTGCTAAGCTGTGCTGCTGCCGGCATCTTGCAGATGCTTCTCAATGTAACATGACACTGCACTGCAGCACAGCCTGAAGCACAGTCTAGCCAATGCAACACGAGGTGGAGCAGTTTCTCCAGCGTGGGCACATCCGCTTGTTGCTTACAAACTTTCCAACGGGCCAGAAGAAACAATGCCTCAGCATGCTGCCGCAATGCTGCTGTTAGCATCATCCTGCAGAGCACGCCTGCCTCAAGACCACCTGCAGCAATGATTGCTCCCGATGCAGCCCAGTGGTTGGTGCAGTTCAGAGTGAGCTGCAGCAGGTCACCAGCTGTGCCAGCTGCTGCTGAACGCTCCATGATGTGCTCGCAGTCCAGATCTGGGCCCCTGTCTTCTTCCTGCAAGCAGAAGTGCAGCAGCAACAGCATATACCGTGACGTGTCTGGAGTGAACACATGGTGTTGTTTGCACGTCAAGAACAGCAACATGGTCCTCATCCAGTCTGTGCTACTTGATGTATACCACGGATATGGCGTAATTGCAGCCCCATGCACAGTGTGCACTCAAGCCCATGTCCACTGACATACAAGAACACAGCAGTTGGTCCAACAAGCCAGAGCCAGAACCTTGGGTTTTCCTCATCATATTTGGAACAGACAGCCACAGCCAGCTCAGGGATGTCTGTCTGTATGCCTAGCTGCTGCTGCGCCTGCACCCACACCTCCACTCCTGCCACCATGCTGCGGGCAGCAGCCAGCAGCTGTGCATAGCGGATACGCACGCCAGCTGCTACTAGCTGCAGCGACCAACCTATCTGCACGCTGGGGATGTTACTGAGCAGATCTGCAGTGGGCGCTGCTGCTGCAACAGCTGGTGCTGCACGCAGCAGCCACACCACTGCCTGCCTGTGCTGCTCCTGTACAGCTGTATCACTGTTGTGCTCCTTCTGTGCTCCGTGGCTACTTTCCGACAGACTGTGGGCTGGCTGCACGGCCTCCACTGCTGCTGCCAGCAAGCTTCTTGCATGGCTTTGCATGAGTTCAAGGCAGCTGCTGTGGAGGACCCTGCTGCATGCAGCGAGACATGCAAGGCCTTGCAGACCCAGCTGCGTAGAGTACTCGATGAGGACGGTGCTATTGGTGTTGCAGCTGCGCTTGGCTGCACTGCAGCTTCTCACTGGTTACGTCAATAGAGGGAATTCATATGTCCATTTAAGTGAAGACACGGTTGAACGGGCGGTGTCTATGGGGTCCGTGACATTGTCAAACAAGGGTCTAGTGCCAGCCGGGTCAAACGTTGTCAACGGTTGACACTGATCATCAGTGATGAGGTCTTGGCAGCCAGTGCAGCACGGACCGATACAAACAGAATAAGAACCCTCAACCCAGCTGAGACGTTAAACAAGCGGCCGACAGCAACGAGCTGGGGGGGATAGTTCGGATCTGCATGTCCTCTGTGCCAGCACTGGCGTGCTGCTGCTGCCTGTCAGTGGGACCAGGGAAGGCCAGGGTGATACGTTCAAGGCAAAGAGGGGAAATTCAAACCTCTAGAACAGAACAACGTGCCTTGAGGCACGCTGCGCAGCGTGTTTCACACCACTTACAGCAGGCTAGCCCCTGAACCATCAGCAGCAGCTGCCACACCATCTCCTTCCCAACTGCCAGCGACACTGGCCAGCCTCCAGCGACGCAACACACCACCCACCACCCACAGCGGCTCATATTGCTGCTGCTGCTGCTGCTGCTGCTTCTTCTTCTGCTGCTGCTGTGTTGCTCGTCCAGAATCCTCTACATCGCCTGCACTAGCTGCCTCATCCTGTTTCTGCTGCTGCTGTTGCAGCAACTCCTCTAGCCTACCTCTGCTGCTGGCACCACTGTCAGACCCTGTGCTCCCTCTGTTTCTACTGTTCCTATACATGCTCCTCAGCTCTACCTCCAACTGCAGCTGCCACACTGCAGGCGGCACAGCTGATGCAGCATACAGCTGCTGCCATGGCTCCAGCTGCTGCTGCGTACTTTCACCTGTCTGCTGCTCTGCCTTACCCTGCTGCTGCTGCTGCTGCTGTTGCTGCTGCTGTTGCTGCTGCTGTTGCTGCTGCTGCAGTAGTTTGTCCAATGTTGCAGCCAGGCTTGCAAGCTGCAGAGATGTGAATCTTACCAGCTGCTCCTGGCTAGCGCTGTAGTACTGCAGCAGCCAACCGCTGGGCGGCTGCAGCTGCAGCTTCTGCAGGGCACATATGAGGCATACGAAGTCTGTGGGGGTGCAGTAGCGCAGCTGCATGTTAGAACCAACAGAAACAGCAGCAGCAAGAGCAGCAGTTGCAGTGTTGGACAAGGTATATCATGTGCATGCGTGCAGGCTTGAATGGGGCACATAGTGTATGATTGAGATGCAGTACCGCTTCTGCGGATCTACAGATGGAAGCAGCAGGAGGGGTTGTGCTGCATGATGCAGCAGTGGTTGCAACAGTGACACAAACAGCCACCTGCTGCAGCGCAGTGCAAGGCACTACAAGGACAACTGCATCGCCAATGTAGCTGAAAGCGCAACCGTCAGCAGCCAAGCAGGCACGAGCCTGCGGTGTGCCTTTGCCCTGCACCCAACTAATGATGTCAGAAACACGAGCCCACTCAAAGGGCTCAGTTGGCTGTATCAGCTGTTCATTTCACCGAACGAATAGCCACCTAGCCCCTCACCAGTTGTGTGTTGCTTCGCAGCACCTGCAGCAGCAGCTGCTGCTCATCATCACCAGCACCAAGCTGGCTCAGCACCCAAGCAGTGAGGCTCAGGGAATGCGCCAACCTTGGCCCCTGCTGCTGCTGCTGCCGCCTAGTGCGCTGCTGCTGCTGCTGCTGCTGACCTTGTTGCCGTTGCTGCTGCCGTCCTTGCAGGAACGACTGCAGCACACTGTACACCAGCTGCGGTTCAGGCTTGTACCTGAGCCTGACAAAACCCCACAGCACCACACCAGCAACCTCTGGTGACGCAACCAGCAGCTGCTCACTGGCAGACAACACATCAGCAAGTGAAGCACCGCCTTGTCCTGCTGCTGCTGCTGCTGCTGCTGCTGCTCCACCTTCGTCTGCTGTTTGCAGTGGCGCCTGCATGCGTGCCAACCCCCACGACACCATGGCTAAGCCCTGGCCTGTCATGCGTGGTTCAGAAGTAGCGCTTGCGCCGGCTGCTAAACCCTCACTCCCTGCTTGCCTAAACCCCGAAACCCCTGCTAGCAGCTCTAGCAGGCGCTCATACAGGCTACCTAGCCAGGTGACTACCGGCCTGACACCAATGCTACCCAACCCATATGCGATGCATGCTAGCTGCTGTGGTGAAGTGAATGGCAGCAGCTGCTGACTCTGCTGCAGCAGCTGCTGCAGCTGCTGTGCTGGGGGACAGTAGCCCAACCTACCACTGGCCCACAACACCATACTGACATGCTGCGCTGATAGCTGCTGCTGCTGCTCTTGATTCTCTCTCGCAGCAATGCCATTACTGCTGACAGCACTTGGTCGCAGCACTGTTGATGCTGCTGCTCCTTGCAAGTACTTGCCAATAACACCTGTCAGCAGTTGAGCCCTAAGTTTGAACCGCAGAGCGCCAACTGACCACAGCAGCAGCACCAGCTCCTGCTGCTGACTAGGCTGCAGTTGAGCAGCAGCAACTGCCACAGCAGCAGCTAGAAGCCGCTGCGGAGGCCGCACCCGAAGCTTTGCTAAGGCATACAGACAAGCCACTAACTCGCCTGCTGTGAACTGCCGCAGCTGCCTGCCTATCCCTTTAAATAGGGCAACCCACCACTCCTGTGACTGCCCTGCTAACCGCACAACACTGCCGCTGCTGCTGCTGCTGGGGCCTTGTTGCATGCTCTGCTCCTGCTGCTGCAGCATGGCTAGCCCATACAGCAGGTTTGTGATGTCAGCTGGGTTGCAGATGCTACGCAGAGCCTTGTATGTCATGCTGGAAGCTAACCCCCGCAAGCTGCTGCTGCTGCTGCCACCCAGCAGCCCACTGCTGCTGCTGCTGCTGAGGCCCAACACTGCATACGAATACACAATGCCTGCAACGTCCCTGCAACTGCATCGCTCCGGTTGCTGCAACACCAGCGCCAGCTGCTGCTGCAGCAGCTGCACTGGCAGCTCAAATCCGCTGCTGCTGCTGCTGCTCTGGCTGCGCATGTCCTGCTGCTGCTGGTATTGCTCTGGCCACTGCAGCTCTCCCTCCTGCTGCTGCTGCTGTTGTGGCAGCAGCCGTCTCAGGCTGATCAGCAGCATCTCAAACTCTTGCGGTTTCAGCCGCAACCTGCGTTTGCGATGCAGCCGCTGCAGCTGCTGCAGCGCCCTGCTCAACCAGCTGTAGTCTACTGCTGCTGATCCTGCTGCTGTTGCAGCATGTGCCTCATCTGTTGCTACTGTGCCTGCTCCTGCCTCTGTGCTGTTACTGCTGCTACTTCTGGTACTGCTGATGTACCTTTCACTCTGCAAGCCGTCTACTGTCGGTGCATCTGCTACTACATCTGCTGTAATATGACTAGCACTGTCGGCAGCTGCAGATGCTGTTGAAGCACCAACTGTGTTTGATGTCGTGTAAAGCAGTAGCACCAGCTCCTGCCCATTGAACAGGTGCCAGCAGGACTCTGCCTGCTGCTGAAGCTGCTGGATTAGCTCCAAAAGCTGTGCTTGCAACTGCTGTAGTAGCTGCAGCTCCTGCACCTGTGCCTGCTGCTGCTGCTGCTGTTGCTGCTGCTGCTGGGGGTCAGCTTGCGAGCTTGCTTCCAGCAGCTGCACTCGCTGTTGCTGCACTGCATGCAAAAGCCTCTGTGCTGCCCACAGGCAGTTGGCCACCTGTCTGCCTTGGAAGCTGGGGCACTGCTGCTGCGCATGCTGCAGCAGCAAAGGCAGAGTGGCCAACAGTCCTGCTGGCCAAACTTGCTGTTGCTGCTGCTGTGCAGTGCTAGCTGCTTGCTGCTGCATGAGCTGCTGTTGTGGCTGCTGGGGGTCTGCAGAAGAACTGCTGTATCTGCGATGCTGCTGCTGTTGTTGGTGTTGCAGGACATCCTGGGCCAGTTGTGCAGCATGGGTGAGTGCAGCAGCAGCATGGATGTAGTTGAAGGAGGGACCCTGCTGCCTCACGACGTCCTGCAGCTGCAGGTAGCTGTCGCATTGCTTTATCAAGATCGTAATCTCCTCAGGAGGCAAGCTGGATACGTTGACCGCTGCACGGGGTACTACTGCTGCACGCCTGCCTAGACTGCTACTACAGCTGGTGACACTACAAGCGGATGGCGGAGCTGCTGTCAACTTGCAATTGCGTTGTGATTTGCATTTGAGCGACTGTAGTAACATGTGATTGACCCTGCTACGGAAGGATCACGGTCACAGGAGACGTCAAGGAACCGTCGCAGGATCTGTGTTGCGACTCGCCTTGAGCTCAGGGAAGTACTAATAGCTCATCTGCCTCATGAAACGCGTTTTGCGACTTGAATAGATTACTCCCGACGCTGCACCGCGATCCACAACTGCCAGACCATGTCATTGACACCATGACATGACAGTCAAACTGCACCAGCGTTCACAAAGGTGCACTGACTGGCGCTGCTGTGGCCTACAGCGTATCACTGCTCACTGAAGACATGAAAGTGTGCCAGGGACATTCCAAGACACCAACAGGCAAGAATAAGACAAGGCAAACTCAGGCCTACACCGTGTACCGTACTGGTGACATGCACACAATCAATTAGCGATACGATGCAGCTGGCATGAGGCAGACAGCGCAGGCCCGATGGCATCAATGCGATGGCATGTTCAGTAGTTGCAGAGATGATCTCAGATGCTACTGGTTCACCGTAAGTGCTCAGGTTCTTACTCCAGCACCGTGCACCGCATGAGAAGGGGTGATCAGTGCACAATGTGTACACAATGATAGGATCCTCCAGCGCTAGCGCAAGCACTCATGCCTGCAGCCAATCAAAACTGATGACATCAGACACTGACTCCAGTCAACCTCCCCTGCAACTACATACATGCACAATCAAAGAGTGTGCAACACTGAAGACTACTGTGGTGTTCTGTGCATGATGCATCCACCATAATGCTCCTGGCCCCTGTGGTCCTGTGGCTCGCCTGTCCAGGCATTATGTGGTGATTAATGGCGCAGGCCATCCAATCACTGACCCTCACTTTGGCTCAGGCCCGTCATCTGCCCCTGTATGCCCTGATCCTAACACACATGTGTGGCTGCAGGGTGCATGGCATAAAGTGTTCACTGAAACATATGCTGCCGCCGCAGGTAGATCTGTGGACACACCCTTGACCGCGAACCGTACGACCCGCGTTGCCGCGCTTTCTGCTAACCCCGCAAACCCTGCTGCAGCTGCTGCTCCCCCTGCCGCTGCTCGTGTTGTTGCTGCTGCCACACCTGGTGCCCCTGCTGCAATTGAGGCTGAGCCATCCAGCCGACAGAGTCCTGGGTCTAGCCGCGCCCAGACTCGCCAAACCAGGGATGAGAACAGTTGGGGTTACCAGGTGAAGCTGTTTGGCCCGCGCAGGACAGCTACCACCATCAACCAGGTGCGGGCGGCAGGCATGAGTGCAATTGCGCAGATGTCAGCAGAAAATGCACCACGTGACTTGCTCATTGGCAGAGCATTTTGGGCAGGAGAGACAGCTGTTGTGTTCACTCTGTCATCGTCTGCAGTGCGCCAGCTGACAGCCTGCATGGTAGTTATGCTGAAGCAGCAGCTTCAATGTGTGCTGCACTGGCGCGCTGTGTTCACTTTCAACGGCATGGTTATTCTCAGCGCACGTGGGGCATATGCAGGCCTCTCCCAGGTTGGCCGGCGCGAGCAGCAGTGCGCCAGCCTAGTGCTGTCTAACCGTTATGCTGCTCTTGAGCCTGATGCTGAGCTGTCCACAGATGATGAGGATGAAGAGCTTGTCCCTGCGTCAGAGGAGGAGGAGGAGGAGCGTGTTCCTGCGTCAGATGACGAGGAGCAGCTGCCCAGGGGCACACAGCCAGCAGCGCCTGCTGCCGGGGGTGCAGGCCAGCAGCACGGTCGCAGGCACAGCCAGCTCAGCAGCAGGGCATCCCAGCAGCGCCGCCACCGCCCCAGCAGGGCACCTGTGCAGCCGGGTAACAGTGGATTGCTCTGTGGCGTGCTTAATGTAAATAACATGCCAAAGTCTGGGTTGAGGTTGGTTGAAATTCACCACCTGCTTAAGGAACCCCGCTGTGACATCATGGGCTTCGTGGAGACCAAGGAGGCGCAGGGAAAGCAGCTGCCTGCAGATCACATCCCTGGATACACATACATTAGTAAGCCCAGGGTTGTGCGGGCAGGGGGGCGTGCTTCTGGGGGTGTTGCAGTTGCTGTGCATGCCTCTGTTGCAAACGCGGTGAAAGTGTATGACTTTACTGACCAGCAATACGACGAAGCGCTGTGGCTTGTGATGCCAGGGCAAGGGTTTGCACGCAAGCTCTTCATTGGGGTGGTTTACATGCCTGATATGGGCACGTCTGCATCAGTGACGAGTGCTGCTTACTCAGCGCTGCAGGAGGACCTGGAGTACCTGTCTAGCAGGGGATCTGTGTTGGTGATGGGTGACTTTAATGCACGGGTTGGACGGGCATCTGGCCCAGCAGAGCGCATTGGTATGCATGGTGAGAGCACCGTCAATGACAACGGCCGCCTGCTCCTCTCATTGCTCAACACTGTCAGCCTCTACTCACTTAATGCCCGCACAGCCCCCACCTCCCCTCACCAGCACATCACTTGTGACAGGTCGCACAGCGGCACCAGGCGAGGCTCTTTGATTGACTACATCCTTGCCTCTGCTGACATTGCCATGCCCTGCCAAGCTGCTGCCTGGCCAACAGCCACAGTTGGGCCGCATACTGTGGGTGCTACTGACCACCTGCCTGTGTCTGCCCGCATTGTCAGGCCTGTGGTACGCCGCCCTGCAAAACAGGTTGTGCTGCGCCTCAACGCACAGCCAAAGGATTTCAGGCTGCAGAATGGGGAGCAGTCAGCGGAACTTGAGGCATATCAGGATGCTCTGTCGCAGCTTGGTGCAGCCTACACAGCCACGGTCACCACTTTGCAGCAGCAGGCTTCTGCAGGCTCCACTACAGCAACTAGTGCAGTGCAGCAAGCGCACGAGCAGATGCTAGCAGCGCTTCGTCATGCTGTCAACGCCAGTTTTGGCTACAAGAGGGTTTGGGTTGGCAAGTCCTTCCCATGGTGGACTCAGGAGCTCACAGATGCTGTGGAGGACAGGAAGCAGGCTTACCTGCGCTACAAGAACTCAGGGCTTGTAGCAGATTGGGCTACTTACAAACAACAGCAGAAGGCTACTACACAGCTGGTCAAAGCAGCAGAGAAGCAGTACAAAGAGCAGTGCCAGCATGCCATTACTTCTGCATGCACAAATCGCATGAATGATGACAGCCTGCTTGGAGAGAAAGACATGTGGCAGCTTGTGCGTCGTCTGTGCCCTAAGCATGTCAGCGAGGCAGTTTACAGCGTCATGCAGCATCCATCTGGGCATGTGGCATCTACCCCAGCTGAGAAAGCTGATGCTTTCAAGTGTCATTATGAGCACGTTGGCAGCCATGCAGCATTTGCTTCCTCCAACCCCCAGTTTGACGCTGCACACATGTCCCGAGTTGCAGCCAATGTGCAACAGTATTTGCAAGACTCTGCTGACTCCACTGCCACCCCGCTGGACCTGCCCATCACTGCCGCCGAAGTTTCCGACTGCCTGCAGAGGCTACGCACTGGCAAGGCCGGCAACCCGGCTGAGGAGGGCATTGTCAATGAGCTACTCAAGTATGGAGGCAGCACGGCCGCAGATGTGTTACTGCAGTACTGCAATTTGATGTGGCAGCTTGAGCAGGTGCACCAGGTGCCAGGTACAGTTGTGAACATGCCCAAGAAGGGTGACCTGACAGACCCCACCAACTACCGTGGTATCACCCTGCTTAGCGTGCTTTACAAATTTTATGTTATGTCATACGCATCTCATGTGTGGGGCCCCGAGTTGTGCCATACAGGCTTGTTCAGGCGCACAGGGTGGCGCATGTCTGCAGCTGACAAGGTGCATGTGTCATTCCTTCGCTACATGACTGGGGCTGGGCAACGCTCCAGCATGGATGTGCTGATGCGCGATATTCACCGCTCGCCTGTTCAGCACCATTGGGTTGTGCTGGCGGCGCGCTGGTGGGAACGCCTTAGGGCCATGCCCGTTGATCGTCTTGCGCGGGTTGCGTGGGTGTCGGATATGGAGTTAGCATTGAGTGGTTGCAAAACTTGCTGGACATACTATCTGCTGCACACTATGCAACGCCTTGGTGTTATACAGCAGGCTGCATGGCGTGGGCCTGGGGTGACGGCTGCAAGTGTATGTGGACTTGAGTTGCATGCTACAGCCGTGTCTGCTGCCCTTGCACGCTTGGTTAAGCAGGGGTGGGCCGATGCAGGTGCGGAGGATGCTGACCCAAGAACAGCACCAAGCAATCATGTTACTATGTGCACACATGCTGCCTGGGTGCATCCTATGGAGGCTGATGCTGCTTTTGACCGCAACACACAAACTCAATACATGCAATTATGCTTGCCGTTCCGGGTGTTGCAGTGCCTTGCACGGCTTCGCACTGGGGCTGCACAGTTGGATGTGCAGCTGGGTAGACATGCCCACCCTCGGGTGCCCAGGCAGCAGCGGTTGTGTAGACTGTGCTCGTGTGCTAATCCTGTTGCAGCTAGCCGAGCAGTTTGGCGCACACGCGTGCACGCCCGGACTGGGACTCATGACAATGTGGAGGATCTAAAACACTTTCTGCTAGAATGCCCTGCATATGACCACTTGCGCGGTGCCTGCCCTAGTGTGTTCTATCCTGCGGGTACTGTAGATCGCTATGCTAACGAGTTGGTGCCGCGCATTCTAGACTGTGAGGATCAAGGGGGCTTGGCTGTGGTGGTTTATCAGAT
>CADDIJ020000302.1:0-18358 GCA_902809745.2 Tetradesmus lagerheimii | reverse complement strand
AAGCATTGATCAGAGATATGTGCAGTATGCAGACCAGCTGCATCTTGCTTCATTTACTGATGTAAAAGAGCTGGCTGCAGCAAGCCCAGAGCGTCTGGAGCAAAGGGCAAATGTGCCCATTGGCCCAGCTGGTGCTATTGTCAAGGCTGCAGGTGCGTTCTGGATCAGCGATGATTCTCCTCATTGCATTGAAGCATGTCGATGCATTGCACCCAATTTGCTCACTCTGATAGCATAAATTGCGGAGGTTCTTGACTGCATGCATATATGCCTTTCTCGGCTGTATTCCTTCTCCCGCCCCAACTGCTCTGCTGACCTTCCTCCCTGAACAGGCGCAGTAGGATAGGCATGCACTGTATCCAGCTCCTGTTGCCACATTGATGCTTGGCTGCAGAGCAGCTTTGTTGCAAGAGCAGGGACCCGGGCAACAAAACCACTGCCCTCCCAAATGCAACATGCACCACACACTATGTGCACAGGTGGATTCATGTGTGCATGCTGCTCTGTCAACAGACAACACAAGAGTGCCACATTACCATCCTGCACTCCTGAATTCTGCATGCACACAGTAATGCTCATTGCATGCAAATCAATGTTCACCTGTGCTGCCCTGCTCTGCCCTGCTCTGCCCTGCTCTGCCCTGCTTCTTCCCATGTACATGCGCCATCATCTGCCGTTCCTTGGCGGCCTGTTCTGTACCACAACAGCACCAGGTGAGCGTTGGAGTTGCATGTATTGGTGGCATGCAGTAGCCGCCTGTGGCACATGCCAGCAGTAGCTGCAAACTCTTCTGCAGAACTACTTGCTGGTGCCATGGAAAAGGTGGCTGCATTCTGAATTGGCACAGCAGCATGGATCAGTCTATGAATCTATTGATTGTGCAAGCTGGGTTATCACATGCTGCACGTGCCCACCAAGCAGTGCTCTGCTAGGGCGTGCTGGCAGCCACCTGCCAGAGCAGTGTCATGGGGCATACTTTGAACACTTCCACAATACCAGGCAGCCCCTGCAGCACCATCCTGCATGCTCCTGTGTGCTGCATGCCACTGGGCTTTCATGCTGCAAGCTTCTTTGTTTGATCCTTGGCTGAGTGCCTTGCCCGTGTGTCCTTCTTGCATGTACTCTTCATGGCTCCCACCCGGCTTCTTCTCTCGTCCCTACAGCAGCAGCAGGTGAGTCATGCATGTGCTTGCAAGGCGGCCAAACATGCATGGCCTGCCACTGTGTGTGGAGCAGCCGCTAAAGCCCATGCCCCAGCAGTCCTGCTTATTAAGGGTACCGCATGCAGCACCACCTGGCGCATGGTAGCTGCCCATCATGCTTGTCTGCGACTGATTAGAATCGGCGAGGCATCTTCAGTTCAGATCCATGTGAAGGCTTTTGCTGCAGCCAGCTTTGTTGTGACAACATACAATTCCACAAACGCACTCTGCACTATCAAATGTTACAATGCACAATCTCCACACACACTTCCGCACAGGTTGATCTTTGTGTGCACTTTGCGCTGTCAAACGACAACACAAGAATGCCACATCACCATCCTGCTCCTCCTGAATGTTGTGTGCATACAGTAATGCTCATTGCATGCAACACTGATGTTGACCTGTGCTGCTCTGCTCTGCCCTGCCCTGCTCCTGTGCATGCGCTATCATCTGTTGTTCCTTGGTGGCCCATGCTTTACCACAACAGCACCAGGTGAGTGTTGGAGTTTGCATGCCTTGGTGGCATGTTAGCATGCTGCGGCCGCCTAATGTCATGCATGCCAGCAGTTGCTGCAAACTCTCCTGCAAGACTACTTGCTGGTCCCATGGAAAGGATTGCTGCAGTCAAATTGCCACAGCAGCATGGATTAGTCTATGAATCTATTGATTATGCAACCTGGGTTATCACATGCTGATCGTGCCCACCAAGCAGTGCTCTGCTAGGGAGTAATTTACAATGTGCTTGTAAGCTGCAAACTCTTCTGCAAGATTACTTGCTGGTCCAATGGAAAGGGTTTCTGCAGTCTGAATTGCCACAACAGCATGGATAAGTTTATGAATCTTTTGATTATGCAAGCTGGGTTATCACATGCTGCGCGTGCCATGCAAGCAGCGCTCTGCTAGGGTGCATTTACAGCAGTGCTGAAAAAGCAGTGTCGTGAGGCATGCTTGAGGCGCTTTCACAATACCAGGCAGCCCTGCAACACCATCCTGCATGCTCATGTGTGCTGCATGCCAATCTGCTTTCATGTTGCAAGCTTCTTTGTTTGACCTTTGCTGAACAACGCCCTGCCTGTGTGGCCCTTGCATGTTCTCTTCATGGCTCCTCACCCGGCTTCTTCTCTCGTCCCACAGCAGCAGCAGCAGCAGCAGCAGGTGAGTCATGCATGTGCTTACAATGGTGCTTGTGGCAAGCCTGACAAACCAGCAGTGCTTGCCGCTTGTGTGTGGAGCAGCCATTCAACCCCATGCAACAGCATGGCTGATTGTCAGGAGTACAACCTGCAGCACATTATGCAGCATGCTAGCTGTCATGCATGTCTGCTAATCATCAACATGAGCGAGGCATCTAAGGTTCAGAACCATGTAAGGCTTATGCTGCAGCTTCGTTGTATCTTCCTGCTATAATACATTGCCCTCCCAAGTGCATTATGCACCACACACTGCACACATTGATTGCTATTTGTGTGCACTCTGCGCTGTCAAAACATAATGTGGTGTCAACACGACAAGAACAGAGTGCTGTTCTTCACTGCTGGATGCTGCTGCATGCAACAATGTACTCATTGCACACAACACCGTTGTCAACCTGTGCTTTACACACGTGCTGCCCTGCCCTGCTCCTGTGCATGCGCCATCATCTGATGTTCCTTGGTGGCCCGTGCTTTACCACAGCAGCACCACCAGGTGAGCGTTGGAGTTGCATGCATTGGTGGCATGTTAGCTTGAAGGAGCCGCCTGTGGCGCATGCCAGCAGTTGCTGCAAACTCTTCTGCAAGATTACTTGCTGGTCCCATGGAAGGGGTTTCTGCAGCTTGAGCTGCCTCAGCAGCACGGAGTAGTCTATGAATCTTTTGAATATGCAAGCTGGGTTATCACATGCTGCGCGTGCCCACCAAGCAGCGCTCTGCTAGGGCGTAATTTACGATGTGCTTGTAAAGCCGTGTCATTGGGTGTGCTTCAGCTGTCCCAAAAATACCAGGCAGCCCCTGCAACACCATCCTGCATGCTCCTGTGTGCTGCGTGCCACCGTGCTTTCATGCTGCAAGCTTCTTTGTTTGACCTTTTGCTGAACATCGCCCTGCCCGTGTGTCCCTTGCATGTGCTCTCTCACGGCTCCCACCTGGCTTCTTCTCTCGTCCCCACAGCAGCAGCAGGTGAGTCATGCATGCGCTTGCAATGTTGCTTTTGGCAAGCCTGCCAAACCAGCATTGCTTGCGCTGTGTGTGGAGCAGCCATGGAAGCCCATGCAACAACATGGCTGATTGTCAGGAGTACAACCTGCAGCACATTATGCAGCATGCTAGCTGTCATGCATGTGTGCTAGTAGTCATCAGCATCAGCTGTGGAACCTCATGCAACAGCAGCCCTGGTGGTGAGGCGCACGTAGTGCACCACCACCTGCAGCATGCCCACCACCACTATCATGCATGCCTGTCAGCAGCAGCATGATATTTGAGGTGCAGAACTACATCAAAGACGTAGTTGTATCTCCTGCTATAAAGCTTTGCCCTCAATGCAACATGAGGAGGAGGCACAGATAGTGCAGATTCTTTCAGTCAGCCTGCTTTTGCACCAGTGGGCAACCAGTTGAACTTGATTTCAGTACATTGCTCTTTATTGCGTGTGCTGCTGCGAATGCTTTGTTGCACTCCATATGACTTGATACCCTGTGTATGATGCGGCTTCGTTGTCGCTCTGTACACGATCCCCAGGCAGTCAAGCAGGCTCCCTTGTGCATCTCAGCGTGTCTGCTTAACTGGCCGTGCAGCGGGGAACCCTGCATGGTGTGCACAGGAGGCATGGCGAAGCAATGTCATCAGGCACCCTGAAAGCAGCACACAGCCTGCGCCACCACCCTGCAGCGCTGTCATCTGTATGCCTGTGGTACTGACTGTAGTGCTGGTTGACCTTCACTGCTTGCCCTGCCATCTGCCGCCACATGTGCTCTGCATCGCTGCACACGCCGCCTTGCCCATGTGTGCTTGTCGTTGCCCTGCTGCTGCTGCTGCTGCCGCCGCGGCTGCCCCTTGCCACCGCCTGCTTCATGTGGTGAATGGCTGCAGATGTGTTTGACCGCCTGGCAGAGAGCTTGAAGAAGGGCCTACGGGAGGTGGTTGGTGGCCAGGAGAAGCTTGAGCAGCAATTGCTGGAGGTCAAGTCGCTGCAGCTCAGGGCTGCCAGCGAAACGCGACACGCGTCATCCATCTCCGAGCAGGACCTGGCATATGTGAGAGCAGGAGTGCAGGATGCTTTGAGCTATGGATGTACTGCATGGTTGGCATCCGGGCCTGCTTTACCACCACCACCCTTTGGCTGACGACTTTGCAGCAGGCCACAGCTAAAAAGGCAGCATCCGCTTCTGCATGTGCTGGGCATCCGGTTTGTGAGATGAGGGCCAGAGTCCTAACCTGTCTTGGTTGTTTGCTGCGTCCCCTCAGGTCGAGGGCATTTTGGGCATCCGATGGGCGCTGCTGGATGAGGATGCCACCGGGGGTGCTGCCGAGCCGCCGGATGACCCGGACTTTGAGTGGAACACAGCCGAGCATGAAGCTAAGCAGAAGGTGGCCTACATGGAGGCGCTGGAGGGCGCGGTGCGTGACAACATGTGTTGCTTTGTACTCATGCGTCCTTGCTACAGTGTTGCTGCAGCCTGCTCATGCATGCAGCCAACCATTAGGCAGGTTGCACATGTCTGATGTGCAGTGCTCCCAAGAGCTGTGTTTATTGTCATTGGACATGCAACATGTTTGATTTCCTTGCAGGTGCGGGCGCCTCCCTACATGCAGTGGAGCCAGCGGGTGGACAAGAGCGACCTGCTGAGGACCTGCCCGGGCACTGGTGGGGCAACCGACTTGCCATTTACCATTGGCTGCCGCACGGACGCGCTCATCATCTTGAGTCACGCCCCCTTCGGGCCCGAAGCCAAGATCGTAGCTACCGTGGAGCTGAAGAAGCGCGTGGTGCTGCAAAGCGTGCGCCAGGCCAAGACCACCTTCATATGCGCCAGCCTGCACTCTATGATGCCTGTGGTGTCCATCCTCACCGACATGGAGCGCGGTCACGCGGCCTTCTATTGCAGTGGCCTCGAGCCCAAGACAGGCCGCCAGATCTGTGTGCAGCAAGTGTTCAAGACCTATGCTGCCATGTGCGACTTCCTGCACACGGCACTGAGCTCTGTGCCCAAGGATGCACTGCAGTTCCGTGGGGGCAGCATGACCTCAGTTGTGGAGCTGCAGCACCCCAAGCGCAAGTTGTTGCAGCAACCAAGGGAGCCATCACATAGCAGTTTGAAAGCTGCCATGGCTGTGCTGGCTGCGCATGCAACAGGTGGCAACGATGTGGCCCGGCTCGGTGACTTGGCCTCCTTCGACGACCAGGGTCTGGACGAGGGCGCATGCCACCTGTCGTACTTCTCATGAAGGCCTAGTTCTCAACACTACGTGGCGCACATTGGCCCCATTCTTCCTGAATGGGCCGGCCATCACCGTAGGGGGTGGTGTGATTGGTTGCAGTTGTGGTGCTCATGACAGTCCCTTGCAGCTGGCTAGGAGTTGTTGGCCATGCGATTGCAGTTGCATCAACATTTGTGTGGTGGCCGGGTGTGGTGAGAGACCATCTTTTTGTTGTAAGTACTAGCTAGCTACTTAGAACTGTTTGACAACTTAAGGAGGGTTCCTGGTGGCGCTGAAAAATTGCACCAATGTTTAGCTGTTGTTGATGGTAAGGAGAGAGTGTGTCGTTTGGTTTCTTGTGATTTTTGGGGTGATTTTGAAGTTTCAAGGATTGTCACACCTGCTATTGCTGGATTTTTACAGAAGGCACGGAGCTTGCGTAATCGTTGCAAGCATGGTGGGGCAGTGGGTGCTTCTACTGTTGTTCTTTCCGCTTCTGAGGATCAGGGGCGCGGGGCCGATGGCAATATTGCTATGGCATGAAGGGTAACATATTATTATTATTATTATCACTGCTGCTGGCTGCATGCCACACCTCAAGGGGGTGCATCAAAGCAACAGCAACATCACAGCATTTCCGCTGCCACAAAGGATGGGCTACGCGAGTGCCATTTGATTCAACATAATACAATAATTCATCGTAATGTCATACGCATGTGACAGACAACGCGATCACAGCAAGAAAGCACCGTTTGCACTTTCTCAGCATCTCAACGTGCTGCCATGCTCATGGCTCTGCTATGCGTATGATGCTTGTGCCCACGTGATAGTGGGAGTTACGTGTAATAATACAGCGGCATCACAGGCTGGGAAAGTGCCAATGCGCAAGTTCTCGGCAAGAAACCCACTTTGCAGTTTCACATGAAATCGGTTCACACACAGTCAGAGCTGAAAGCAACTTCAATATATATTGTTACTAGTGATCAGTACATTGTAGGGTGCAGCACCCCGATCAGTGGGCGGAAGAGGAAGAAACAGTCAATTGCAGGGCTTGGGTCCTGTGGAGCTCCACGTCGGTACCCGGCATAATGTTTGTTTGACAGGTTTTTCTGGCCGGAAATTTCAATGCCTGCGAAGATCGGCTTTATAACACACCCACATATAACCAGCTCCTGGGCGGACCCACTGCTGTACTTCTCCCGAGAAGTTACCTTTTGCTGTACAAATGCCAGCCCAAAATGTTGCTACTTTTTCTTCGACAGATGATTTGAACTGCCAAATAAACATGCTGTAACTTGCTGCCCACAGCAGCACACACACTGCGGGCCAGGCAAATTGCGTATGCACGAGTGAAACATGAAGTGGTGCCAAACACGACCAGAGCAGCAGAACGGCTGGAGGTGCAACCAGCAGTAAGGATCACTGGGCAGCAGAACATGCAGAAACAGCCGGCTCTCAAAAACACACTTTTATATCTAGCAGGAAAGCCAAATCCATTCATCAGCCTCTGATGACTTGAACACGTACACTACCCAACAACACATCTTTTGAAGGGCTGCTTCTCGCACGCCTTTGTGCACACAGAAAGTTATCAAGTAATATAAGCACTTCAACTGGCAGCGCTGAAGCCCCAAAAGCTACTTTCCCTCCTACCAGGAAAAGGGCGAGGAGGATATCCGAAAACTCAAAGTGCTGCAACCACACACACAATTTACAGCTTTTAAGCACAGCAGCTGAAACCATTATTGCTCTATTATGTATATCCAAATTGGAGGCAACAAACATTACGCCGGGTACCACATACCCTCACCAGGCACTAGCCCAGCGAGCCGCAAGATGCTCAACGGTGTTCAAAAAGGGCAAAGTGACGGCACCCGGCTGGACTACGAGCAACAGATATTACACTTGGGGGGGGGCACTGCCGCACTGCTGTTGTCACTGCTGCATGCGGACACGGTCTGTGCTGTTGTCAAGTTCTGCTGAATGCATCCTTTGAGACAATTGAACAGGCCACACATTGAATCAGGTAGATTGGATGGCAGCAGACACCCAATCAGCAGTGCCGCAGCAACAACAATGAACATACCATTGATGACCAGCACAAATATTGCCAGTGAATCTGCTGCCTGCCGGTACCCCAGCAGTTGGGACGTGTCCATAGCATCTGGCTTGATCAATGTGGTGACACACAGGCACGTCATGAGCAACACTGCAACGGAGGCTGTCTGCAGGCACTGACTTGCCAGCAGCCTGAATGGCCTGAACACAGCAATTGCCACCATGTAGGCTGCCAGGGCCGCGCACAGAAGCTGTGCCTGGTAGAACTCGTGCCAGATGCGGCAGTAGACAGCAATGAACACCAACAGCAGCGTCTGGAGGTGAATAACAGCATCCCACGCAATGTTCACACGATAACCTGCGGTGCTTAGCAGCTTGGCCAGGCGGCCGCCATGTGGCATGGGCGGGTCGATCCTGTAGTTGCTGTACATGAACCCATAGCGTGCAGTGAAGCTGTCGTCGTCCAAGCGACCAGTGTTCAGTGCATGCTGCAGCCAAGCCACCACAAAGACTGGCACCCCTGCACAGAAGAGCAGCGCTGGCACGCCAACTCCAACAGCCCACTGCCACTGCGACTGGCGCACAGAGCCTATGGGGCAGGTCAGGCGCATGTCCAGCAGCCAATGCCCAACGCCGCAGACGTCCATGCATGAAAACATGCCCACAGCAACACGAGCTACGGCAGGGTAGAAGTAAAACACAGTGACAATCAGCGTGACTATCGCGCGCTGCTTCATGTACTCCCGAAAGTTCGGGCGGCCAGCAGCAGCCCGGGCACGCAGGCGCGACTGGACGCAACCCAACACGGGCCACTTGGGCAGCAGGTCCGCTGCGAAACTGAAATACTTACGGAAGCCAGTATAGAACCCAGGCATGGCGCACCACCAAAGGACATGGCACGCTCCTAGCAGGCTATACACAAACACAGGTGCCGCCAGCACAATGAGCCCTCTGACACCAGCCCTGTTGGCACCCCTGGATGCCCAAGCCTCCCAGACGTCCATGAGCAGGCAATCAAGGGCTGGAGGCGATGCAAATGCCCAGTCCCAGGCAAGGCCCACGCCACCAAGTACCCTGTCCAGCAGCTTGGGCCAAGCGACTGGCATCTTGATGATGATGACGAGGTACTGCAAGACAAACCAAAGCAGGGTGCAGCAGCACAGTTGTGAACACGCAACAGGGTGACTAACTGACTGCAAAGGCCGTAAAGGCCGTATTTGTGTGGGCCCACCTGCAAGTACATGACAAGCACCTTGACCACATCAGTCACATCCAGTTCGCGCCGGGGGCTGCCGCGCACATGCCGGTGGTTCTCTGTTATGCTCCTTTGTATGGTGCACCAGACAACAACGGCCACTGTTGCACCAAGGGCAACCAGGATCAAGATGATGCGACGCCTTGGAATCTGGCCCTCTTCCTTGGTGCCAACGCCAGAGCAGCGCTTGCAGGTGAAGGGCTCTGTTTGACCCCAACCTGGCCTGCAAGAGCTACAGAGTAAACCTTCGTAGCCTGGCGAGCACAGCAGTGCTTCGTAGGATAACCAGCTCTCAGGCTGGAAAGGACCTGTAACAGGATCAATGGTAGTGCTCCTGTTGAAAGGGTTGGCTGCAGCAAGGGCCAACTCCCTTTCAGTTGAGTGCATGCAAGCCTCTTTGTTGGGGCACCTGCAGATCAGCAACAGCATTGCATTGGTGCAATATATTGCACTGCCCAATCAATCAAGTACACATTGCATTGCTGGTCTACCTACCTGGTCATGTTTCCCTCCTTAAACAACTGTGCACAGTTTGGCCATCTGCCACCCTGTCCACTGTGCCAGAAGCTGTCAATGGGCACGATCACTGCGCCACCCCTGCAGTGGGCAAATTGTGAGCAACCCTTGCATTCGCTGTTGCTGTCCAAGCTGTATGTTGGTGGGGGGCACTGCTTGCACACATTGTTGTCAACCACTTCCCCAACTAGACAGGTCCTGTTTTGTACCACAGTCGGACTGAACATGCTAATGTTGTTGTCAGCCCCAGAAAAAAGGAACCTGACAGACCCATCAGAGTACATGTCGCTTCCGTAGCCCATCACAGCTGTATTGTCCGTGAACAGACACCCTCCTGTGACAGCAACAACTGCTTTGCCAGCGCCTGCATGTCCTGGCCCAGAACCTGCGCGTGTAGCACCAACTCCGCCACCTGATGTGACACCTCTGTTGCCACTGAAGCTCGTGTTCAACAACGTGATGCTGCCACTGTTTGGTCCCTGTGTATATAGTCCCCCACCACTCACAGCAGTACAATCCACGAATGAAGAGCGCAATATGTCGATGCTCCCTAGAGTTCTTGCTGCCACAGCACCACCAAGCCCAGGGCTGCAGGAGTTGTCGATGAAATGGCTGTCAGTGAAGCTCATGTTGGCATATCCACTCACGTCCACTGCTCCACCTGAACTGGTCGCACTGCAGCCTGAGAATTTCGAATTGTGTATGGTTGACGTTGAGTTGTCCGCTGCGACCAAGCAACCACCAACCAGATCACTCTGACTCCTGGTAAACAAGCAGTTGTCCACATCCAACGAGGCATTGCCAAAAACATGTACGCCACCACCATTTGTTGATGCTCCACAGCTAGTGAAGTTTGAACCCATGATAGCATTGTATCCGCTACTTGTTGCAATGCCACCACCATCCTCAGCCTTTGTTTGGGTAAAACAGGTGTTGGTAACCATCACGCTGCTAGCCATGCTGTAGATGCCACCACCTAGGCTGGCAGCCCAGCAGCCAGTAAAGTTTGAGCTGTTGATGTTGACATGTGCCCCTATAGCTTTCACACCACCACCCGAGTCTGCCGTACATTTTGTCAAGTTTGAGCTGTTGATGTTGACATGTGCAGATCCTTTTGCTGACACACCACCACCATCACCATAATCTGCAATACAGCCTGTGAAGTCTGAGCTGGTGATGTTGACATGTGCAGATCCTTTTGCTGACACACCACCACCATCACCATAATCTGCAATACAGCCTGTGAAGTCTGAGCTGGTGATGTTGACATGTGCAGATCCTTTTGCTGACACACCACCACCATCACCACCACCAATAATCTCACCACCACCACCATCACTAAATGCTGCCAGTTTGTGAAGTCTGAGCTGGTGATGTTGACCTGTGCAGATCCGTTTGCTGACACAATCACCACCATCACTATCATCTGCAATACAGCCTGTGAAGTTCGAGCTGGTGATGTTGACATGTGCAGATCCGTTTGTTGCTGAATTCACCACCACCATCACCACTAAATGTTGTACAGTCTGTGAAGTCTGAGCTGGTGATGTTGACTCGTGCAGATCCGTTTGCTGACACACCACCACCATCACTATCATCTGCAATACAGCCTGTGAAGTCTGAGCTGGTGATGTTGACATGTGCAGATCCGTTTGCTGACACACCACCACCACCACCACCACTAAATGTTGTACAGTCTGTGAAGTCTGAGCTGGTGATGTTGACATGTGCAGATCCTTTTGCTGACACACCACCACCATCACAATAATATGCAATACAGCCTGTGAGTTCCGAGCTGCTGATGCTGACATGCAGATCCTTTGGCTGACACACACCACCACCATCACCACCACTAAATGCTGTACAGTCTGTGAAGTCTTCGAGCGGTGATGTTAACGTGCAGATCCGTTTGTTGACACATTCACCACCATCACCATAACTGCAATACAGCCTGTGAAGTCTGAGCTGGTGATGTTGACATGTGCAGATCCGTTTGCTGACACACCACCACCACCACCACCATCACTAAATGCTGTACAGTTTGTGAAGTCTGAGCTGGTGATGTTGACATGTGCAGATCCGTTTGCTGACACACCACCACCACCACCATCACCACTAGATGTTGTACAGTCTGTGAAATATGAGCTGGTGATGTTGACATGTGCAGATCCGTTTGCTGACACACCACCACCATCACCATAACCTGCAATACAGCCTGTGAAGTCTGAGCTGTTGATGTTGACATGTGCAGATCCGTTTGCTGACACACCACCACCACCACCAGATGCTGAACAGTTTGTGAATTTCGAGCTGGTTATCCCAACCCTTGCCAACTCCTTCACTAACACACCACCACCATCCTGGCCAGCTAACATATCCTCAAATAAGCAGCCATCAATGGTAACAGTGGCATTTCCACGTGCAAGTACACCAGTACCTGATCTCCCAATGTTGTTCACGAACGACGTACCCTGGACCTTGAGACGTGAACTGTCCGTTACCCTGATCATGTTGCTTGCTTGGTTGGAGTGAAACGCACCATGGCGGAGTGTGCCAGTGACCTTGTCGCCAAAAGCCATCACTGCTGTTGTGAAGTCAAGGTGATCGAGAACGAGACTCACTCCGTCCACCGTAACGTTTACCAAATCCACATGGTAATCGCCACAGAAGAACAACAACGGGAAATGTGGTGCCCAGCTTCCCCTTCCCTGCGCCGCTCGCCGCTGGCAGGGCAGTCCTTCGGCCAATTTTACACCAGTAAAACGTTTTTGGTGCTTGGCCAGCAGGGTCTTGTTGTATCCTACCACAATGGGGCCCTGTGAGGTAGCTGACGCTTTGCAGCTGAGACTGGCTTCGATCAATCTATCATCATCAGTGCCAACAAATTTTCCCTTGCAAACGAAGCTGGGAACAGCCTGGATCGCGTGGATGCAGCAAAAGAGTAGACAACAGAGAATGGTCACCGCAGCCGGAGACATTATAACACAGTTGCAAGTGCACCGAATTGAGTATAAGTATGGAGATCGGGAGAACGGATTAATGCTGCGATTGTATTGAACGCTAGTTATCGGTTCTGTAACCATGTCATTTGAGCAGCAGCAGCGCCCTGGAAGAAAAGAATGCTCTTGGCAGACTTGTTTCAAGCTACCTATTCACGTGAAAGCAACGCCCAACCAACACAGCTCTGTGGCTGCAAGAAATTGTGTTCGCCTTTGCCTGTTTACGCCGTGATCTTAAACAGTGATAACGACGATGTCACAATTTCTAATGTTGCGTACTAGTAACTTGGGCGCCACATGATTGCCGTGCACAGGGGATAGTTCACTCTGTGACACACACTCGCCCACTGACTCACTGCAATACAGTTTTCACCATCTTCTGCACATCTCGCCGCAGTCAGTGACGATGCACTCGGTCACACGTTCAAGGTCACACTACTGTTCATCGACTGGTCCAATTGCAGCATACCCTCTGGGCTGCGATTAAGATATCTAGCAATTAGTTTGATATATTGGGGCACCATTTGGGTTGTGGGAGGCACAAGAGAGAAAGTAACAATTAGCTCTAAATCGCACGGCCCGGTCTCCTTGTAGGAGCAGCAGTTGCTGTCTGAGTGCAGTGCATATGATTAGGTGTTTCAAAAGCTCTCTTAGTGACCCTGTCCTGAATTGATGCATGCATGCCTGCTGTGAGGGGCCTGCCACGCGCACATGTTATAAGGGCCCAGCACCTTGATCTGCATGCTGGGAGAGCTGTAGCATGCAGTTGTAACTGTAAACATGTCTAAAGTTCACCCTTCCCGTACTGTGCGCTGCTGTAGCCAATCATGCCCACCTGTTGTAGCAGCTGCCGAGAATTACACAGTAGTATGCCTTGCTAGCATTGATCATGATGACCAGGCCCGCCTGGCCGATTGTGTGTGGCAGATGAACTTGTACAGAGCAGAACTGTTAGGGCTTACCAGACCAATAGATGCATATGTATACCGGCAACCGCGTAATTATGTACCATCAGATCCTGCACTGAGATGTGCAGCTGATGGGGCTCTGGGACAGAGCCCTCTGCATGGGGGACAATATCGGGAGCACATTTACATGCTGGCCCTCATTGTTGTGACGGCTGGTATGTTGTGGGGCTGCCTCATTCTCTTTAGCTCCATCCTGGCCATGAGGCATAGCCACACCTCTGATTAGTTCACAACCCGGTTGTGCAAGCTGCATTTGCCGGCTGCTAGCTAACTGTGCACCTATAATAATAATAATATGTTACCATTTATGCCATAGCAATATTGCCAACTGTGCACCTATGTGCCAGTGACCCGTTTCTTGGGTGTGTTAAGCGCTGTGTGTGTTGATAAGGGCGCTGTCTGATTCGATAAATGGTGTGTGTGTGCTGGTGCTAACGGGACCAGTACTGTTTGTGTCTCACCTATATACAAAAAGAGTCTGAGAAGGGCCTTTGGCATTCAGGTATTTTGGGTGGGCTTGCCCACCTTGCTCGTTCTGCCTGTCAGTCTGAGCTGGTTTCATTCGGTTGTGGAGAGTACCACTTTCTGTGGTGAAAGTATCCACGTGTAACTTCTCTCTCTCAATTGCCTTTTTAATCCAACAAAGCCCCTGCGTAGCGGCCCATACACGCGAAAATTGAGGTGAAAGCATAGCAAACGGAAGGGGTGCATGTGTGTCTTCTAAGAAGCTCTGTGCCAAGCTGGACAGCTGTTTGCAGCAGGCATCACTGGCAGTGGGTAGTGAAGACACTGGCCTTGCTTACTATATTGAAAATCTCTAAAAGTTCCGTGGAGTACATATCCTCAGCCACAGTCAGACCTCCTGGACTTGTTAGAATGCATGGTGTCACCTTGTCACATAACAGTAACACAGTTGACACCACCTAAAATAACATTTCCAATCGCTTGACCAAATCACTGCTTCTACAAGCAATTTTCCGATCAATGTTCATACGCACTGCCAGCAGCAGCAGCACCTCAGGTGTGACCAGAGAGGACAAGCACTGCCAGCATGCCATCCTACTGTAAGCTGAGCTCACCTGCAGCAGCACATGCACCTCCCAGCGTTTGCTCCGTTTCACCTACAATTTATAGCTCTCTGGCTGGTTTGCAGCGAAGTTCTGGGTTGAAGCTAAGGCAACACAAGTGCAACCACTGCTAACAACCACACCACACACAGCCAGTATCAAGGCCAAAGGACAGCAGGCAAGTAATGAACACAGAGTTCAAAGTTTGGTGCTGTCACAAGCTATGTTCAGCAGCGCGCAGCTCACACAGATAGCAGGTTAAGCTACAATGGGTTCATAACATCAGTGCATAACAGGCAGCTCTCAGCAGTGCAGCCAGCTGCAGCGAACAGAATGCAGGAGGCTAGAGTTTCGAAATGCATGAATTGTTGGCTGCAGTACAGAACCTCACAGCCCCTAGCAGAGGAGTTGGGTCACGCGGAATAAGGGTGTGTCTGTTACTTTCTCCTCTGGCCTCTAACATGCCCAACACCTGCCCCAATATATTCATTAGGTTTTATGTAAATTGATCTGCAAGTCGCAGGGTGCATGAGAGTTTGGAAACCATATGAACCCAAGTGTTTGGACCCTGTCCCCGCCTTCTGATCATTAATGCACCATTAATACCATTTTCCATTCACCTAACCCTTAACGCCTGGTGATTCCTGCAAGCTTTCAGCAACGTGAAACTGTGCAATGAATGGCTATACATAGTTGCCTAACCCAGTGCATTGCATTGTGCCCCCAGACTTGTGTCTGCATTCATGATTGATGCTCAGGTTTTGATGGGGTGCCCTCTGTGAGGGGTCATTTTGTAAATCTATTGCAATGTATTTTTTGTGTGGCGCAGCACTAGGACAAGTAGGGCTTGCTGATGTGCAACGCTGATGCCTGCAAGAGCTGATAACAAATGCACACACCAATGACGACTGTATATGCTGTTATGCAGTTGCTCCCAACTCAGGTGGTGGTGGTCCCGACTTCTACTCGTTCTGGAACAATGAGGCTGCCCCCAACCCACGCCTGTGCTGCCGGCAGAGGAGACATTTGTGCACCCGACAGAAGAGGAGGCAGCAAAGGAGCCAGAAGGCAGGAAGCTGATGGGTAAGTGGGCGGTGGGTGGCCCCTGTCGTGGCCTATTCAATTGTTGCACCACAACTGCAGTGTAACAGTGGTGGGTGCAGCTGCAGCTGCAGCAGTGGTGACGTCAGCAGCGGCAGTAGCTGCGAAAAGCCTGTTAGTGTGGTGGGACTAGGGCAGCAGGTAATTTGCAGGTGCCAACTTTGCAGCTGTGGAATCCTGCTCCAACATCCTTCTGCAATGCTTGCGGTTCTCGCGACACCAACACAGGCCTTGCAGGCAGAGCAGGTGAGAGGGGTGGGAGGGGATGCCAGCAGCTGCAGAACTCACTAGCACATGTTTGCAGCTTGGGGGGTCAGATAACATTTCCACCCCCTCGTCCTCGATCCTCTCCCCTTGAGACACTGGTACTGAATATCAGAATCAGAACAGTAGCAGCTGGTGCAGATTATTGGGTCATTTTGAGGTCCTTTAGCAAATGCAACATAACCGCACCTGGCACTTGAAAGCACTGCTGAGGGAGGCACTCAAGCCATCACAGCGGCATCTGCTGATCCTTCTGCTTCTGCTGCTGCACTGCTTGCTCCCAGGCTGTGTACAACCTCCCGAACGCCAGTTGTGAGTAGTGCAGAAGCTTCAGTGTTGGGACAGTGCCAGTAGATGCTGCTTAACCGTGAAAGCCGGCAGACAGCCTCATTATGCCAGCAGCAAGCCTGCTGTAAACACCTGCAAGCTCTGGGTGCACCAGCCTGTCAGCAGCTGGCGCAGCAATGCCAGCCACTGAAATGCTGGGAAGCCTGTTCAGGAAATTAGCAAAGCCAGCACCAGATCTCAGGTGGATGGCGTTATCAAACTCATGCAGCAGCTTGACTGGCAGAACTTCATTGGTGCTGCTGCCACTGCCAAGACAGGCTCGTGCAGCATAGCATCCAGGTTGGGTTTTCCAGCAAAGCTGTCAATGAACCCTTTCATCTGTGACACACTGCGCTGCACGCTGCCGCTGCTGAGGATGGCTGAAAGCTTGGGGTGATCTGTGGCTGCTGCTGATGGCACTGCATTCTGGCGTGCGCTGCTGCTGCTCAACAGGTCAAGGTGCACTGGGACGCCAGCAATGCTGCTGCTGGAGGTCAGCAGCGCTGGCACTGGGTCTTTGGGGGTCCACTCGAGAGAGGCCTGCAGGCAGAACATACAGAGAAACCAGGTGGGTGCACACGCAAGTGTTTACGCATTAGTAACAGTGCTCAAACGGCAAGGTGGGAGAGGGGGAGTTGTAGTGACAGTGCGCTGGAATATGGCACCCATGTAGCAGCAGCTGACTTCTGTAGCAGCAAAACTCATTGGCACAGCTTGAGCATCAAGCACACTGCCGCCAACAAACTTACCAGTTTCAGAGGCATGGCTGTGTCGTCCTTGAGCTCATAGCAAGCGTTTGAGCTGTAGCGCTTTGCCTCATCCACATAGTGGCTGGCCAGCATGGCACTTCACACCAACAGCCCCAACTGCGTAGCATCTTTCTGCAGTGGAAAAGACAAGGTTGTGTGTGTTCAGCTGTTGTGAAGACCACAGGAGGGGGAGGGGTACTTTGCGCGACCTGGATGCTGTGTGCTGAACAACTGACGCCGCTGACACATCATGCAGCATACACAGGGCCTGTGCGTAAAAGGTCACCTGGGTCGCCTTCTGCCTGGCACAACAACCAAAGTGTCACGGCAACCTGCACACCAACAAGATAACACCTGCCCCATGCCGCTCCGGCCTCACCTGCAGCGAGTGGCGCTGATCATAGTCGTTGAGCAGCCTCAGTGTCAGCACAATGCGAGCAGCGGGACCCACTCCTGGCCTTCCTGGGCTTGGTGCGAGACAGCCAGAACTCTCGATACAGAATTAAATATAGGTTGTAGAAAAGAAGCATTTTCAATACAAATCTGGCTGGCACGCACCACCACTGGATGTGCCTGCCAGTGCGCTGCCACTGCTGCCACCCCTGCTGCTTCTGCTCTCATCTGCAACTCCTGAACTGTGACTCTCGCTGTCAGCACTGCTTTCACTGCTGCTGCTTGCACTGTCACTGCTGCTGCCAGCCGTTTGCTGCTTCTGCTGCAGCAGGTACAGGGTTAGCAGCATGCTCTGAATGACGTCAGCAGTGGGCACTTTCCAGCAGTTGGCACCTGGTTGCACATGCTGAAAATCACTCTGCTGGTACCTCTTGGCAGCTGCCTTGGCTGTCCCGAAACGCCTCACACCTAGCAGCCACCCACTCACTGCACTCCTGGCATACCAGCTGGCTGCCATGCAGAACGTCAGTGTCCTGGTGGGGCAGAACAGGGACAGCTCCAGGGGCAGTATGGGCTTCTGCAGATCCAGCCAGTCTACAGCGCTCCCGCCATTGGCCTTCCGCTTACCCTCATGCTGCTTGCACTTGGGCACACGGATGCACAGCACTGCACCAGCCTCTCTGAAGGCCTCCAACATCTCATCTATGATGTACTGCTGCTGTTGCAGGCTGTGAAGCACAACGGCAGCCAGCGGAGTGCTGTGCCCGCTTGGCAGCACCAGAAGGAAGCAGCCAATGTGGTACAGGCTGATGTCACTGGGCCTGCCAAGGTCAATCAGACCTCTGAACAGCCAAGCTGGCAGCACAATGGTCCACCGGTTGATCTGGGCCAGCACGCCGGGCGGTACAAACTCGGGCGCCCCCCTGTTGGCGAACAGCAGGTAAGCACAAAAGCAGTACACTGTCAGGCAGGCAGGAAGTGGTTAGTCATGCCATTTCTGGTAATAGCCAGCCGGACATGAAGCCGTGTTTTAACGTTGCAGCATGTGCCTGTGCAGTCTCCTAC
>CADDIJ020000300.1:0-39419 GCA_902809745.2 Tetradesmus lagerheimii | reverse complement strand
GCAGGGCTTTCGCCGCTAATGCATATGCTCTGTCCACCATCCTATATGCAGCGCAGTTTGCCGGGCAGTTGCCAGCTAATGTGTCAGAACAGCTCAGCAGATGGACGGCAGCGCTTGTTGATGCTGGCTTGGGGCCTGAGGATGATCTTAGGCGTGCCCCTGGCATCCCTGGGGACCGTATGGCTGCACATCCTAGGTGTGGTGGGTTTGGCCTTCTGCCCGTTCATCATCATTTGTTGTCTCGCTGGGCTTGTGAAGCAATCCCCCTCCTGCAGGTCGGTGCTGCACCGTGGGTGACAGTGGGACGGGAGTTGTGGACACAGTGGGGTAGCGCTGTGGATTGTTTCACACGCGCTGCTGCTGGGAGCCCTTGGGCCTTGCATTGTGTGCCCGTCATCATATCTTCCCTGCGACTCCTGCGGATGCCTGCTTGCCATCGCCTTTGCGTGTTTTGGCGATGGGTTTGCGTGCCCCGCCGCCGTTGCGTCATGTGGGCAACCAGCCTTTGGACGTGGATGGTTTGTGCTGGGAGGCGCCGCTGTGGGCCAATCCTCTGTTTACAGTGGTACAGTCATGGCAATGGTTTGACCAACAGCGTCAGGTGGAGGTGGGCTTGGAACAGGTGGTGCCGTGTGGCCTGCTGGAGCTCCCTAAGCTACAGTGTTTGGGTCAGGCAGTGTTGCTGTTGTCAGAACTTGAACGTGTCTGTGCCTTGCCAGGGCTTTCTGCTCAGCGCCCCGCTTATGAGCGCGAGATATGGGGCACGTGGCTGCGCAGTAGACCGCAGTATGGTGATCGGCAGCAGGCTCGGCAGCATGTGCAGCATTTGCTGTCGTTTGTGCCGTCTGTGTGGCATACTGCAGCACGCGCGCACCTGGCGGCTGCCCAAGCTGCCGGTACGAGCGTTGCACAATTATCCTCTGTTTCTCCTGTGGACATTTTGATTGCGCGAACAGTTGTGTGCTGATTTGGGTTGGCAGCGGCCAGGGGCAGACGGTTTTATACGTTTGGCTGATCTGCAGGTTGCTGATGCCACGAAGCTACAACGTCTTGCTGCGCTTGATGCCATTGCGCCCCGCCATGCTGCCTTTGTTACTCGGGTTAGAGCCCTGGATGCCCTGCCGATGGCAGTCAGCTTGCCTGCAGTGCAGTCGGTGTTGTCTCGTTGGTGGCAGGTGCGGGTGGCTAACGTGTACAAGGAAGCGGCGTGGCGCTTGGCTTTGGATGCATTCCCTACTGCTCAACGTATGCAGACTACTGCTGCGTGTGCAGCATGTTCTGCTGCAGGGCCTGGGGTGGAGCATCATTTTTGGACATGTCCCGTTGCTATGGCGGTGCGGCGTGAGGTGGAAAGTCAACTAAGGGCGTTCAACTTGTTGCCGGCAGGTGCTGTACTGCCGTGCCGAGCTATATGGTTGGCGTGCCCCCCTCATAACGCTGTCCATCGGTTGGTGTGGGACATGGTCTGTCTTGCAGCAGTGCATGCTTTTGAGAAAGGCCGCAGGGCAGCGCGGGCTGTGTCAAGTGACCTTGGGGTACCCCAGCTGGTGGAGCAAGTGGCTGTGAGAGCAGCAGTAGGTGCTTTTTGGGATGCACTTGCGGACTTTGCTGTTACGGCTAGGGTGCCGTCACGGTATAGAAATCGGCTGCTCTCACAACAGCCTTTTATTGCCTGGCATACTGTGTTGCGTGGCAATGGTTTGTGTGTGGTGCGGCGGTGATGGCCTTCTTCTCACTGTGTGTACGTGCTTTCTCTGTGAACTTCTGACACGCCAGAGCTAGCCGTCTTGCTTTGCAGGAGCTGCGAGTTGCCGTGTCGCTGCTGCAAAATGTAGTTGTGCGGCCCTTGCAGCAGCTGGCTTGTCCTCTGCTCTCTCTCCCTAGTTTGTCGCCTCAGACCGCCGCCTGCCAGGCTTTGTTGCTGCTGGTGGGTGATGTTCTGTGGATTCAGCCCGCCCGCTACACTGCATAAAGTGCAGCTTGCTGTCACTGACACTGTTTACACTAGTCCTTGTTGCCTTTGTTTAGCATCAACACTGCGTGTGCTGTGACTGACGGCTTTGCCTGCAAGGCCATATGTCAAGTTACACACACAGAGAGACTTTCTGGGGTGAGTCTCCTTGAGTGACAGCCTGTTTTGCTGAGTCATCTGCGACGTTCCAGATTTTCGGGTGTTCGTTGCAACGTAGTTGCCTGTGCACACCGTGTAACCCCTCTTCTTCCAAATCGCAGCAGTTTCATCACCATGCACAGATACAAAAGCAGGGGTAATGAGTAGTATGGTATCATAACTGTTTGATACCATACAACTACTCACCACCCCTGGGCACATCCTGGGATGTTATGTTGGTATTGACCAACAGCCTGTTATAGTAAGCTGATACAGGTCATCTCAACAACCACCCCAACAAACTCATTCTGCCCACCACATCCCTGTAAATGCCATGTGTTTTAAAAGGGCTAGGCCCTTTTTGTGTTCTGGTGCGCCAACGCGTGGTATTGAGTTGCTGATGCGTGTTCGAATGGGCTGTCTTTGTGTGCATGAGCGTACCAGTCGTTATGGTGGCAGCAGAGCTGATTCTAACACAGCATGTCCTGCTTGTGGTCAGGGTGTTGAGTCTTTGTCACATCTGATGTTTGATTGTCCCTCTACTTCTGCTCAGAGGGATACTATGCTTGATGAAATTCGGTCTGTTTTGCGTGATGTTGCTGGCGGCGCTGAAAAATTGCGCAATGTGTTGTCGTTGACTGATGCATCCACCAAGTTGTTGCGTTTTGTTTCTGATGATATTTGGGGTAGTAGGGGGGTGTGCCGAGTGATATCTAGGAGCATTGCTGAGTATCTTGTCCAAGCTTGGGATGTGCGTAATATTTGCAAACACAATGGAGCAGTGCTCCCTCTTTCTTCCGCTCCTGAGGGGCGCGGGGCCGATGGCGTTGATGCTATGGCTTAATGGGTAACATGATGATGATGATCCCTGTAAATATCCTCACCCTGTGAACGCACGGACTGGAGCCCCTGCTCCAACAACAACAATGCTGATCCAATGTAAACCAAACCTGCACACTCATCTGCCCAATCAATGTAAGGTAACCCCTCTGGGCCCAGCCAACAGCAATGCTGATCCAACGTGAACAACCAAACTTGCACACTCATCCGTTGCTGGCGCTCATACATTGCTTTGACGCGCTTGAACTTGACAAAGCACTTATTTGCTGCTTAAAATCACCCCAGTGACTTGGAATTGGCCTGCCCCTGTTGTTGCACCAGAGCCTCCCACTGCAGATTGCTGCAGCAGTGCAACCTGTCGCGGGAACAGGTGCATGAAAGATGGAACCCCTCTTGCTGTGTTGCTGCCACCCTGCTGCCACTTGCTGCCACCCCGATTAGAATTGTGGATGTAACCCAAAAGCACACTACAACCTTGGTCTGCCTTTGAGCCACTCTAGCAACACAAATGCCCATGTTCCCCTAGCATGTTTGCAGAGCAATGCTCTGCTGCAGCCCTTACCCCAAGCACTCTGTGTGCACTGAATGCTCAACACAGATCAGCATGCAAATGGAATGAAGCAGCGCAGCTATGTCCAATTACGTATGTGGGATATGGCGCGTGCGTGTGTTCAGTGCAGTCTGCCCGCACGTATCCGGCATACATATGTACATGCATGTGACTTGCATAACACTCTTTTGCGTGATTGACTACGGCATAACCTGCAGGGTGCTGCTGCTGCAACGCCTCGCCTCATGCTACCAAAACATACAGACCACTATGTATTCTCGGAGCAATACAGCCACTGAAAGCCTGACGCAGTACAACTGCCAGGATCAGGCAGCAGACTGTTGCTGTACAGCCACATGACATGCGCAATAGGCTCCACTGCCAAGGAGCATACACTAAGTAAGGCAGAGAGACAGAGTAACATACGAGCCAGCAGTACAACTGCCACATACTTGCGGTACACTGACACACATGCGGTCACCTGCCACCCTGCGCCTGCTGGGGCTCTTATGGCAACATCCCATATGCATCCGTTTGCGCTGCTGCTTGTATTGTGGATTGAGCTGCTGCAGTTCACCAGCTGACGACAGCGGCTGCTGCTGCTGCTGCTGCTTGCATTCCACAACGGCCGGCGCTCGCAGCAGCACTGGGCTGTCACTGCTGCTTCTGCTGCTGCTGCTGCTGCTGCTGCTGCTTGTGCTGCTGCTGCTGCACCAGCATGCCTGTCATCTGCAGTGACAACACGTTCGGCGTCATCATCACTGCCACGGTAGCCATCTGCACGTACGTTAGCACCCCGGCGATCGAAGCCGCGGCAGCTGTACGCACAAGGCACTCCTTTTGCATAAGGCTCGACAGTCGCAACAGCGACGCCTCTCGCTTCGCCATGTTACGCTTGTAGCTATCAACGCTGCTGCCGCCACCGCTGCTGCTGCAACCTCCACTGCCCGGCTGCTCTTGCTGCTGCGAGATCTCGCTTTGTAGCTGCTGCCGCTCTTGCATGATAGGGTCTAGCAGCCGTTGAAAACAGTCCATGGCACCTGCAATGCTGCTGACTTGATGCGGCTCCAGATGAAGCTGCTGCAGCACCCATTCATGCATTGCCCTGTCTGGTTCGTTCACGAGCTCTCCAGTTTCGAAGTTGCTGCTTGAAAAGCGCTGCATAACATCAGTGCGACGCAGCAGCACCAGTGATGCCATCATGTGGAAGTGCCTGCGAGCAACAGCATGAATGACACGTCAGCATGATGAAATGCAGGATGTGATCGTGCTTCGGCAGCACCCTACTGCTGCACAGCATCAATGCGTTAGCCTAACATGGCAGATACAGTAGACATGCAGACTACATGCACACCGTTGAAGAGATTATTGACAGGCCTGTGCTCAAATTTTCACTTACTGGTGCAGCAGCAGCCGCATCTTCTGCAGGGGCTGCTCATGTGGAGTTGGGCTGCTGCAGTCGGCAGGTTGCCGCAGCAGGTGCAGCTGCAGGGAGAGCTGCTGCACGAGCTTGCTGAAGCCCTTGGTGAGATCTTGTACAGTTACGGTGGCAGCGTCTGCAGCAGCAGCAGCAGCAGCAGCAGCGAAGCTTGCATTACATTACATGCTTCAGCTCAACAGGAGTTGAGCTGCTGCAGTCGACAGGCTGCCGCAGCAGCTGCAGCTGCAGGGAGAGCTGCTGCACGAGCTTGCTGAAACCCTTGGTGAGCTCTTGCACAGTTACGGTGGCAGCGCCTGCAGCAGCAGCAGCAGCAGCAACAGCAGCAGCAGCAGCAGCAACAGCAGCAACAGAACAATTTGCACCGACAGGTATAGTGTTTGTAGCCGCGCACAGGTGCAGTCGTGCTATGCAGCTCAGAGGGTGCCTGTAGCAATTCGCTGTCCTGCTGGAGTAGATTCACTTCTCTGCTGGGCTGGTCAGCGCCAGCAACCTAAAGCCGCCACTAGTGGCAGGGTGGCAGCGCCTTATGCATATCAAACATGCAACTAGCTTCTAGGGCCTCCAAGGTATCAGGCTCAAATCGGGCCAGTTATAAGGGGGCCAGGTATGAGGGAGCCGGGTGTGGAGCAGCCACAGATGCCCAGATGCAACTCGCGTCAAGCCTCAAAAAAGCCAGGCTGAAACAGAGCAGCAGCAGCAGCAGCAGCACCGTGTGCAGCAGCAGCAGCAGCAGCCTGCGTCTCACCTGGGCAGGCTGGCTGAGACATCATCAGGGTACAGCAGATGCAACTAGCCTCTTGCAATGTGCGAGGCTGCCAGCAATGAAAGGGAGCCGTGTGCAGCAGCAGCAGCAGCCTGCGTCTCACCTTGGCAGGGCGGCAGTGACATCAGCGTCCTGTAGTAGGCCATGACATCATCAGGAGGAGAAAACTGCGCGTCAGCAGGACCCAGCTCAGCTGCAGCTTCTGATGTAGCGGCTGCTTCCAACATAGCAGCATTTGCTGCGTCTGTGTTTGGATCTGCTGCTACATTGTCCACGTTCTCTGCTGCTTGAGGAGCAGGCAATGCAGCGTTGCAGCTGCCGCTGCTGATGCCGCTGCTGACGCCGCTGCTGCTATTGACGCTGTGATCGCTAGATCACTTGCTGACGGCACCTAAACTGCTGTAGGGGATGCTCTGCAGGGCGCAGCAACATCACCGCATGTCAGTCAAGGCAGCAAGCAACTGAGGGATGTTTGAATGCGGGTACGTGGATCATGCCGTGCATGGTTTGCTGCCGTTGTAGTGATCTTCGAAGTTGCAGGCTGATGAGTACGTCTCAGCCCTGGGAGTGCTGTATGCATCTGCTACAGGGCATATTGCTGCGTTACGCTTTGCCAAGAGTGTCTGCCTGCCAGTGCTAGCCTTCTTTGCATTACATGACGCGGAGGGGATGCACACCTGCAGCTGCTGCAGCAGCGACAGCTCCTCTGCAGCAAACCCAGCAGCTGCAGCTGCTGCTGCTGCTGCTGCTCCCCTGTGACTGCTGTTCTGTAGTCGTAACAGCTGCAGCCCTTCGCAGCACTCTAGCAGCAGCCGGTGCTGTGCCTGCAGGCGAGCATGCTCCGCTTCTAGCCGCCTTGCCAGCAAGAGCTTTGCTGCAAGCTGAAGACAAGGGCAAACAACACACGTGTTACAAAAGTGTTATTGAAGCCTTTTATAACAAGGACACGCAAGCGCTAGCTTTGGTAAAAAGATAAGCAGCTGGCTGATGCTGCAAGTGCTGGGAGCAATGCGGTGTGAGGCCGCCAGCAGGACACAGGTTGACGAGTGTAGCTGTTGGGCAATGAACAACACCATTCCGCAACGAGTAGTTGGGTCAGTTGCTGGCGCATGCTGTCAGTTTCTACTTGGCTCTTTCTGCAGGCACTTGATGGCGATGCTGTTCCTCTTGTAGCCTGACAGTGCGTGTCCTTGCTGCTCCTGTAGCGCCTTGCAGGAGCCTTGACAGGTGCATGACAAGCCTTCGGCGGCTGAGACCGCCTTAGCTGCTGCTGCTGCTGCACTGCAGCCACTGCACTGCCAGTGCCATGACTCTGTGTCTGCCACAGTGCTGGGGTGTGGGGTTGCAGCGAATCACCTAGGCTGTCAGGGTTGCTGAAGGCTGTCAGGGTTGCTGAAGTCGTCAATAGGCTCAATAAAAGAAGGGATATCGTATTCAAAAGTGTCGACATAGTAAGGGGCTGCCATTGACACCCTAGCAGCGCGAGCAACGTGTGAGACCCTTGCGGGAACCGAAACATGTGCACGCTGTTTCCCGCACGTGACTGGAGCCGCAACCCTTTGGTATCAGTAACCCTTGTGGTTAGAAGCTGTTTGATCAGCTGGATGCACAGGTCACCTGAGGTGTTGGTTTATATATATCGTTTGTGTCACTGCGACCTGATCCGAGTGACGACAACGCGTGCCTGCATCCCATTCATGGTGATATGTTTGTAGCTAGCTGGCTGATGACTGCGCGACCAGTGCGGCCAAGACTGAAGTTGTCTCGGCGAATGACACTCAGCCCATGACGGGCACAGGACCATTCTACTGCAGTGCTGCTGATAAAGACGCCAACTAAAGTATGTACGTATGAACCGCAGACGTTTCAGCAGTGCAGCGCTGCGGCTACCAGCACTTTCGGGCGTCAGATGTTCTCAAGCGTAAACGCATCCCTGGTCAGCGCAACGATGAGGCGATACGAACCATACTCAGCAAGAGCTTCACAATCGGAAGGTTGGCTACCTATTATACTTTAATTTGAGTGTTTTCAATTGACTACCTCGATGTGCTCGGCCCACTGCTCAGAAAACGCGGGAGTGTTTTGGCGGTGACCTGTGACCAACGTGCACACCATGCGCAGAAGCTCAGGAGGTTTGCCTACTGAAGCAGCTGAAGAAGCAAGGTCACAAAACTGTACTCATAGCGACAACGACGATAGTAGGGAGTCATCCACGTGGTAGTGATGTGCCACAGTGAGGCTCACTCAGCAGTTCTGGCAGCTGACGACTTCTGGCGCCTCCATCAGTTCTCAACACCAGGCATGCTGCTGCTATGGTGGCTGGTGCCTTCGAGACATGACTGTCTCACTACTAGTGACACCCCTGATGCGTCTTGAACTTGACACAAATGAGTTGCTTGCTGTTCCTGCTAGCAGCTGTAGGTGCTGCTTGTACAACATGTTGTCACTGCTGATGCCACCTGTGCTGCACTGCGGTGCCTGCTGTGGCCACCTTCAACCAATGCTCCACCTGCTGCCGCTGCTGCCGCTGCCGCTACTGCCGCTGCCGCTGCTGTTACCAACAGCACGGTGCAACTCACAGCCGCATGCTGCCGCCGCCGCTGCTGTTGCGTGCAACTCGCAGCTGCACGCTGCTCCTCATGACAGCGAAACTGCAGATGCCACCTGTGCTGCATCGTGGTGCCTACTGAATGCCATCCTGTAGGTGTATGTGGTCACAGGCTTGTTGGCGTAGCGGATTGCGTCCATTTCAGAGTCGAAAGGCGTCAGGTAATCGCTCACCACCTGCGACACGCACAAAAATCCAGCACAACATAGGTGTTACACCACGGATTGTAAGCGCGCCAAAGGTCCTTTCGCGCAGTCAAGCGCTCAACTGTCAAGTGCCGCAGTGCCTTCTAGCATGGCGAGCACCCTACATGTAACTCCACCTTTTTCAACACAGGCCAAGCCCACCTAGTAAGGAGTGTCATTGGGCATGCATGGTAATGTACATGTGCCGCATGTTGCGGCATCATGCCTGTTGTGTTGAGCACTGCCGCCTTGCATGAGCTGCCATAATAATAATCAATCCTTGTAAGCCATACCTTTTGGCATCGGCAACCGCGCCTCACCCACTGGGGAGGCGGAAAGCAGACTGATTATTCCCTCTATTTTTATTTGCATTTATTTATTCTCTCTTTTTTATTTGCATGAGCTGCCATCTGCACAGTTGAGCCTAAAGTCTGAGATTTGCATCACAGCATCGGCCCTGCCGATGGCGTTGATGCTATGGCTTAATGGGTAACATGATGATGATGATGATGAGCATCGGCCCTGCTGCGTGGCAGCGGCTGCGCAACCTGCTGTTGTTTCATGGGTGTGTCTTGTGCTACAAAGAGCTGTTCTGCGCGATTGCTGCTGCATTTTCAACGAGCTGCTGCAGTTTGCAAGTAATCCACAAATCTGCTAAGCCTTTTACGGTAAGATAGCTTGCAACCGCTGCACCCAACCCAACAACACCAGCTCACGCATGCTGATGTGTGAGCAGGGCTGTTTACTTGTCTTCCACAGCTGCACCACAGCATGGGCCATAACCAAACCCTGAACAACAGCTCAGGCAGAGGGCTCTTACCTGTGTCGCAACGATGGTGGGGCCTCCAGCCGCTTCTGCTGCGGACTCCTCCCGCCATTTGTACTTTGTGAAGCATTGGCTGGCCTTCACACGGGGCCGCGCTGCAAGTTTGCAGGAAGGCAGAACGAGGGCATGAGTAACTGTAACAGCAACTGTGTGTAAACAGAGGCAGAAAGCAGAGGGCATGCGTCACACCCGGTTGCTGGATGCAGGCACGTGAAGCATTGGCTGGCCTTCACACACGAGCGCCGCACAGTTGCAGAGAGACAACACAGAGGACATGTCACAGTAAAATCGCTGGATGCACACATGTGACGCGCTGGCTGGCCGTCACACCACACACACAAATCACAGCAGAAGGGCGTAAACTTCACTTCAGCACCGTCTCCTGTTTGACCCGAAAAGCTGTGAAAGCTTCCACACACACACGTGCAGCGCCGCCAACCCCCCAGCAATAGCAAAAGGTACTCAACTAGTACCTTTACATCCCACATTACTCTTTCCATCCACCTAGTGTGTTTAGGAGCTTCATCAATGCAGAGTTGATTCGGTATGTTGTCACTAACAGTGACGAACACTGGTTTGACTGCATGGTGCGAAAATTTGGGCACCGGCTACGCCAGAGGGGTTACCCTCAGCGTCTGCTAGCCAGCATCACCAACCGAGTGTCGTTTTCATTGCGGCACAGGTACCTGTCTGTGAGCAATAGCAGCACAGCTGCAACTGCAAACAGCAAGCCTGTCATGGTGGTGCCGTATGCACAACTTATACCTGAGCTGCGGCTGCAACAGTTGCTGCGGGATGCATATGATATTGGCGGTGGAGATCTGCATGCTGAGGTTTCAGAGAGACCGATTGTTGCAATCACAAAAGGCAGGAACCTGGGGTCATTCTTAGTAAAGGCCAGTCACTGACTGGCCGTTTTTGGGTGAGGTCACTGGCCATGTTGCCAGTGGCTCTCACGCTGTGTTCATCATCAAGAACTCATGGTTTGCTTTTGCAGTGCAATATTGCACAGGGTTCGAGCCACTGGCAACATGGCCAGTGACCTCACCCAAAAACCTGCACCCTGTTGTTGTGTGCTTCTGATGGCGAGTATTTGTTGATTCTGTCCGTGTTCACAGGATTGAAGCCTGATGAAGGGTGAAGAGCCCGAAACGCGTCGCTTTCCATGTAATACGACAAAAAGAGTCAACAATAGTCTGAACTTGTCTCAACGGTAGCTGTAGCCAGTCGCACTACGCTATTGCTTTTCAAATATATATAATGCTCAGCTAAGTTCGTGTGTCACGTTTTGGGTCCAATTATACCTGGGTCCCCGCTGTCAAACACCTGCTGCATGAACTCGCTGGTCTCCAGCCTGTCGTCGCCCGTCTGCTGCTCGCTGCGCCGCATCACGCGCGTGCGCACCGACATGTCGCCAGGCATGTACAGCACCAGCGAGTTGGGGTCCTGCGCAGCAGCAGCAGCAGCAGCAGCATGGAACAGCAGCAGCACAGAACAGCAGCATGGGTCACCTGAGTCGCATTCCCCGCAAATCTGTTAGTGTCCCGTGGCATGTACAGCACCAGCGAGTTGGGGTCCTGCGCAGCAGCAGCAACAGCAGCAGCAGCAGCAGCAGCATAGAACAGCAGCATGGGTTACCCGAGTCGCATTGCTTTTAACGCTGTGATTGCCCCAGGCATGTAGAGCACCAGCGAGTTGGGGTCCTGCGGAGCACCAGCAGCAGCACCAGCAGCAGCCCAAGCAGCAGCGTAGAACAGCAGCATGGATCACCCGAGTCCCATTCCCTATAACACTGTGCTTGTCCCCTGGCATATACAGCACCAGCGAGTTGGGGTCCTGCAGAGCAGCAGCAGTAGCAGCAACAGCAGCAATCAAAGTTGGAGTTCTGAAAGAGGTCCTGCAACTTCAGCATTGCTGCCAGACGCATCGGCAAACCTCATATCAGGAAACCAAGCAGACCTGGTTCTCTCAGCACCCAAACCCTGAACCGGAAAACAGGCATGGCTTGCACCCACCTCAACCCACCTCAACCCTTGGCATCATCATCATCATCATCATGTTACCCATTAAGCCATAGCATCAACGCCATCGGCCCCGCGCCCCTCAGGAGCGGAAGAAAGAGGGAGCACTGCTCCATTGTGTTTGCAAATATTACGCACATCCCAAGCTTGACAAGATACTCAGCAATGCTCCTAGATATCACTCGGCACACCCCCCTACTACCCCAAATATCATCAGAAACAAAACGCAACAACTTGGTGGATGCATCAGTCAACGACAACACATTGCGCAATTTTTCAGCGCCGCCAGCAACATCATGCAAAACAGACCGAATTTCATCAAGCATAGTATCCCTCTGAGCAGAAGTAGCGGGACAATCAAACATCAGATGTGACAAAGACTCAACACCCTGACCATAAGCAGGACATGCTGTGTTAGAATCAGCTCTGCTGCCGCCATAACGAAACCCTTGGCAGTCAAAGTCGCTGCCGTAGTTATAATCATCACCATGTTACATCAAACCAGTTGCTGCCGTAGTATGTGGCCAGCAGTTGCGCGCTCACATCATGTGGCGGGGTGAAACCAGCAGCTTTCTCCATCCCACGTCTCTCTGACACCTGTTTTTCCAGCAACTGAGTTCGCACTGCGAATTCGCACCCACCTTTGGATCCCAGTTGATGCGCCCTGCAAAGTCAACGTTGCTGCCGTAGTAAGTGGCCAGCAGTGCAGCCGTGTTGAAGCGCCGGTCATACACAACCTTGCCGGAGGGGTTGCGCATGAACGCCACCTGGCAAGGCAGAAGACAGCAGCAAAATATGTGTCACTAACACTGCGCACAATCTCAGCAGTAGTTGGCAGACATCCTGTGAAGGCCCGTCAGTTGCAGCAGCATCAGCTGCTATCTACCCTGCTAGTGTAACACCTTGCCGGAGAGGTTGCGCATGAACGCCACCTGCCGGGGCAGCAGCAGACAGCAGAGGGCACATGTGTGACCACTCAGTGAGTGCGGGCATAGCTTTTCGTTACAAGCGAGTCGATAAATTGCAACCGCGACTATCTAGCTGCGACTATCTAGCTAGCAAGTACACAACCTTGCTGGAGGGGTTGCGCATGAACGCCACCGGCCGGGGCAGCAGCGGACAGCAGCAGGCACATGCGTCTCCAGCGTCGTTTTGTGACGAGCGAATCGATCGCCCACCGCCAACATCTAGCCAGCACATGTACATGCTTGCCGGAGGAGTTGCATGTGTGCCACCCGTCGGGGCAGCAGCAGACGCCAGCGGGCACATGTTTTACCAACATTGCGCACCAAATTGTCAGCAGTACTGAGTTGTGGGCTTTGTGTGAAAGCCCGTAGTTGCAACTTCAGCTGCTATCTACCAAGCTAGTATACAACCTTGCCAACCAGGCGGGGGGGCGGGGGCCCCGCGGGGGGGGGTGTGTGTGCAGCAGCAGACAGCAGCATGCATGTGTCACCAGCCTCGCTCTCTTGCACTGGTATCTACCTAGCATAATCACCACCTTGCCGGAAGGATTGCGCATGAACACCACCTGCCGGGACAGCAGCAGACAGCAGCCGACAGCAGCAGACATCAGCAGGCACATGTGTTACCAGCCTCATTAAATGACAAGCGCATCGATTGCCATCGCCAACATCTAGCTAGCAGATGTACAACCTTGCCGGAGGGGTTGCGCATGAACGCCACCTGCAAAGGCAGCAGCAGACACCAGCAGCAGATGAAGAGGGGTTACACGGTGAGTTCAAGCGGCTACGCCGCAACGCACACCACAGCATGCACATGTGTCACCAGCCACGTTCACTGGCAGTGAGTCGGCATAGTTTGTGACAAGCAAGGCGATTACTTGCAACCACGACTATCTGCCTAGCAACTATACAACCTTGCAAGAGAGGTTGCGCATGAACGCCACCTGCCGGGGCAGCAGCAGCAGTCATCAGCGAGCACATGTGTCACCAGCCTCGTTCTCTTGCAGTGAGTTTGCAGATATTTATGACAAGCGAGTGGTTCACTTGCAACAGCCACTATCTGCCTAGCAAGTATGCAACCTTGCTGGAAGGGTTGCGCATGAACACCACCTGCCGGGGCAGCAGCAGATGCCAGCGGGCACATGTGTCACAAGACACTTTCCCCTGCACTGAGTCCATGCAGAGTTTGTTTTGTGACAAGAGTCAACTACTTGCAACAGCCACTATCTGCCTAGCAAGTATGCAACCTTGCCGGAAGGGTTGCGCATGAATGCCACCTATTAGGACCGCAGAAGGCAGCAGCATGCACATGTGTCACCAAAAATGCACACAACGTGCCAGCAGTAGTCAGTCCGCGTAGCACCTTGCTGTCACCAGGCATGGCACCTATGTACATTGAACAGTGTCCAGCTGCCTACTTGGTACTGCATTGGCTCAATCGGCTGCCCTGTGTTGATAACCCACAGGGGTCACCAATCACTGGTTGTGCTTCGCATCTACCTACGGCATCGCACCTGGTACTGCATTGGCTTTTTGAGGTCCTCCTGCTACAGCACACTCTGTCTTGCATTTGAGCAGCATGTCACAAACACCATCTGACCCTGCCGTGACTTCTACAACTTCAGTGCAGCGCTGCAACCTTCAGTCACCAGCCACGGCACCTATACGTACAATGAACAACCATTGTTCAGCTGCCTGATGGCACTGCATTGTATTCCGGCAGCTAGCCTGTTATGATAATCCAGAAGGGATCACCAATCACTAATTGTGCTTTCACATGTAACTTACGTAATGATTAAGGCATCGCACCTGGTACTGCATTGGCTTTTTGAGGTCCTCCTGCTGTGCCCGCCGCACTGCTGCAATGTTGGGCACCACAGCCTCACCCTCTGGCAGCTCAACAGACATCAGCGTGCTCGTAACATCCCACACACCCAACCTGCAGCAGCAGCAGCAACAGTGTCATGCCGGCAGCCTCCTTTACCAGACCAACCGACATCACTCCTACTGTCACCAGGCAACATCTACATCCTGCCTACACTGCTGCTGCTGCTGCAAGAAAGACCACATGGGTTACACGGTGTGTTCAAGCGAATACGCCGCAGCGGACACCAGCTGAAAAGGATGCTGCTGCTGCACTTGCTCACCACTCATCTGGGAAAGACAGGTCAGCAGGGCCGCCCCCAATCGCCTCCCACGTGCTGTCCACCAACCCCCCTAGCTTGCTGGCTTGCGCGGGCTCTGCAGGTAGCAGCAGACCGCCAATGCCAAACAGCAGTGTCCCTGCTGCTGCGAGCTGCCGCCTTGTCATGCTGCTCAAGCTGCTGCTGCTGCTGCTGGCTGTTGCTTGCTGGCTTGCAGGAAGGGGGTTAGTGAGCTCATGTGACAGTGCTTGACCTTGCTGTTGCTGCGCTGGCTGCAACAGCTCCTGCAGCTGCTCTGTAGGCTGGATAGATGACCATGCACTCGTATGTTTTCTGCGATGCGGCAGCAGCTGCTGCTGTTGCTGAAGGGTATGCAGGCCAGATACATGAGCCATTTTCCTAGAAAGACTTGTCTTTGTGCTGCTGCAGACGCTGCTGTTGAAGCCGGTGAGACACCTGACTGGAGCCAACAGCTGGTGGGAGCCAACTGCTCTGGCTGAACCAGCCAGACTACTGCTGTGAAGCTGCATAACTAGTATCAGTTATCTATTAGTAGGCTTAGTAGCAATTCAGTACGATCAGTGCATCTGCAACGCCAGCAAGTAGTGCTGCACTCCTGTGTTTGTGTGGCAGGCCCTGCAGCTGCTGTTGTGCTGATGTGCTGTTGCAGCAGAGGTGAAGTGCATGCAGTCTGATTGCATGTATGTGACTATTAACCCAAACATCAAGCAGATTGTCGAGTCGGGTCAGAGTGCGAATGCGTGTAGTTCACCCCACAAGTCGCGGTCTAGGGATTGCTGTGCGTGTCATGACAACCACCTTAACGCTTGCGATCTATGTGTCCAACCTACAGCCTCGAGAAACATAATACATAGCGGTTACCTGTCACGACACTGCGTAGCTGCTACTTTGCGAACAACAGCAACCTCAGTCCGGCCACTACTGCCTTGGAAGTGCTTCCTGCCTTGGATGCACCTGGATCGGCCCTAGGACAACATTTTATAGCATTCCTCATATTAGAAATCGGGTTCGACTGCTATGCTGGGGTGTAGGGCTGGTACTGCTGCTTCCCAGTCATGCGCTTATGCCAGCCTGCCCTACCTGCGCGGGAGCAGGCACCAGCAGCAACTGCAGATGCCACTGCCATGGAGCAGCCAAAGCAGCAGGACTAGGAAGGGCGTCTTGTTTAGCAGTAGCATGAAGCGAAAGGACAGCAGCAGAGTATGCTCTTTGCCTGAGGATGGCCATCACCAACCAACAGGTGAGTTTGCGGCAGCAGCTGCTCGCAGGAACATGTACTGCACACGCAGCAGCAGCAACTTTTTCTGCTGGCAATCATGCTGGTCAAGTTTAGATGTATATATATACACAGCTTCCAGCAGCAGCGATAAGATTGCAGCTACAGCCTGTAATCACATGCGCAGGGGCACCTTGGACACAGGCAGCTAGCAGCTGTAGCTCTGCTCTCCTGCTCTGTCGCAGACACATTCGCCCAGCACGTTGATATGGGCATAGAAAGAAGCACAGCTGTTTATGGGCATAGTCCACAACATGCCTGTCGTGACTTGAGCAATGCACTTGCCGGTTACCTGCTTAGCACGTGTTGGAAGCCTGTGGCCTGGTTGCTTGAACAGCGCACGTGCATTGTCCTTGACCAAGCTACACAGCATGCAAGTTTGCGCAAAACACCCTTGAGCACACCTGCGTCGCACCTTTAGAGACGCCTGAGGCCTGGTTGTTCAAAGCGCAATGTGCATTGCCCTTGAACAAGCTACACAGCATGCACGTTTGCGTGCAATACCCTGCGTCACAGCTGCGTCACACTTTGCATTCTCTTTGAACAAGCTGAACAGCATGCACATTCGCGTCAAACACCCTTGAGCACACTTGAAGCCTGAAGCCTGAGGCCCGGTTACTTGAACAGCAAGCATGTTTGCATCAAACACCCGGGATCTCACCTGCGTCACACCTTGCATGCATGTCTGCGCTGAACGCCCTGGATCACACCTGCGTCACACCTTGCAGAGACGCCTGGTTGCTTGGACCGTGCTTGTAAGAAGCCTGAAGCCTAGTTGCTTGAACCGTTAATGTGCATTTTTCTTGAACAAGCTATACAGCCTGCACATTTGCGTGCGACACCCTTCGTGACACCTTGCAGAGACGCCTGAGGCCTGGTTGCTTGCAAAGGAGCACAGCGACAGCAGCAGCAGCAAGCCCAGCAGGCACAGCAAGAAGCTGCGCGTGCCATACCTGGGCCTGGAGGTCACACCAGAGCTAGTGGCAATCTCCATGGGTGAGTGGCAGCAGCAGGCAGTTCAGCAGCACAGATGCCACTGGTACGTTGGGGAGAGGCAGCAGCAGGCAGCTGGCTACGCAGGTACCACTTGGTTGGTGCATTGCTTTCTGCAACACACAGCACAGCTAGTGGCTACACAGGATGTGCGCAGGGAGGTTCAGTAAAGTAGGGGTTGATTTGGGTTTTAGCTGTGCTCACAGTGCCAGTGCCATGTATAGCAGGCGCTAAGGTGGCATAGGAGGCTCCCGAGTGTAGCGGTGAAGGCACAGGTTCAGGTCCTGACCGTGAAGGGGCATTGCCTTTGCGGTCCAATACAATATCTACCCCGCTGCCTCCCAAAACATGGTGGCTCCAGGACTGGCACCCAGAGCTGGACACAGAAACAAGCGAGTTGCAGCGGCAGGCTGTCAACCTTTGTAAATTGCTGCATGCATCACTGTGACCCATGTTGGTGGCACTCAGTGTACCTAGGCAGCTGGCTACGCAGGTACCACTTGGTTGGTGCATTGCTTTCTGCAACACACAGCACAGCTAGTGGCTACACAGGATGTGCGCAGGGAGGTTCAGTAAAGTAGGGGTTGATTTGGGTTTTAGCTGTGCTCACAGTGCCAGTGCCATGTATAGCAGGCGCTAAGGTGGCATAGGAGGCTCCCGAGTGTAGCGGTGAAGGCACAGGTTCAGGTCCTGACCGTGAAGGGGCATTGCCTTTGCGGTCCAATACAATATCTACCCCGCTGCCTCCCAAAACATGGTGGCTCCAGGACTGGCACCCAGAGCTGGACACAGAAACAAGCGAGTTGCAGCGGCAGGCTGTCAACCTTTGTAAATTGCTGCATGCATCACTGTGACCCATGTTGGTGGCACTCAGTGTACCTTTAACCATGCCGCCGCCGCTTCTGCTGCTACTGCTGCTGCTGCTGCTGCTGCCTTAGTCTACTTTGTTCAGGGCATCTTGGGCCTGTCGCGGCTGGCGCTATCGTTCTTCTTCAAGGATGACTTGGGTGTGGAGCCGGCTCAGGTACGCGCTTGCTTGACTGGTTGGTGTTGCAGCGGCATGCTATTAGGCCAGCGCTGTATGTGGGTGCTCAAGAATCGCTGGACACAAGGTTGCAAATATCATGCTGCACAATGCATTCCGCACATGTCTAGATGGGCCCCCGCCACCATGGCTGAAAGTATTGGAACCTCAGTCTTCTGCTTCTCCTTTGAAAATAGCCCTAGAATTGGCCAATTTTCATGGCTACATATGCATCACCTAATAGCCTATCAACAGTGTTGTCCTGTTTTCTGTTGCAGGTGCCAGTCCTGGTGGGCCTAGCTGGCCTGCCATGAGGGGTCAAGCTTCATGGCTGTTGGCTACATATGCATCATCTGATAGTTGTTCTCCTGTTGTGTGTTGCAGGCAGCAGTCCTGGTTGGCCTAGCTGGCCTGCCATGAGGGGTCAAGCTTCATGGCTGTTGGCTACATATGCATCATCTGAAAGTTGTTCTCCTGTTGTGTGTTGCAGGTAGCAGTCCTGGTGGGCCTAGCTGGCCTGCCCTGGGTGGTCAAGCCCCTGTACGGCTTCATCAGTGACAGCGTGCCACTGTTTGGCTACAGGCGGCGCAGCTATCTCATGCTTTGCGGGCTGGCAGGTGCGCGTGCTGATTCTGCTGCTGCTGCTGCTGCTGTGTGTGTTGTGGAGTTGACTGTTGTAATGCAACAGATGGCGCAGCTACCTCATGCTGTGCAGGCTGGCAGGTGTGTGCTGGAAGTCATGCAAACTGCTGGGTGAATCCTGATGCTATCAGTGCGCATTCATGTAACATGTTATCAGGAATGTTACCTGCAGTGCAAGGCTGGCAGATAGTGCTGCTGCTGCTGCTGCTTTCAAATATAGCGGTTGAGTTGAGTGTGCCTGCTGTCTGTTGTGGAGATGAGTTGACTGTGTTTGACCGTTGTAATCAAGCATTGCGGTGCCTGCTGCTGCTTTATGTTGAGGCAGTGCGTCTGCCGTGAATAATCTGATGCTGTTTGGCAGCCCTGCTGGTGTGTTTTCATGCTGCTCAAACGCCGCAACCGCTGCTGCTTCTGCTGCTCGCTTTCCGCTGATACCGCATGCATGCACAGGCAGTGCATCCTGGCTGGGGTTGGCAACTCTGGTGCACAGGCCCGCTGTTGTGCTTGCATGCTGGTCGTAACACCAACAGCTGCTGCTGCTGCTGCTGCTTGTCCCCTGCTGATACCACATGTACAGGCAGTGCATCCTGGCTGGGGTTAGCGATGCTGGTGCACAGCCCTGCTGGCGCAGTCGCTGCAATGCTGCTGGGCTCACTCAGCACTGCCTGCAGCGACGTTGTGGTGGACAGTCTGGTAGTGGAGAAAGCAAGAGGCGAGCCACTGGTGAGCGTGCATAGTTTCATGGTTTGCTGAGATGTGTTTTGGGGGGATCTCAAGGATGCCCTGTCGGGATCACTTAGCACTGCCTGCAGCAATGTTGTGGTCGATAGTCTGGTGGTGGAGAGAGCAAGAGGCGAGCCACTGGTGAGCGTGCATTGTCTGCTGATAAACGCTAAATCGTATCTCAAGCTGCAAGATGCACTTCCGCTGATCCTCAGTCCACAGCTGGTTTTTACTGCACTTTTGGGGTTGCTGCCTGTGTTTCCACCACATCTCGCTGATGCTGCAGGCGACTGCAGGCTCCCTGCAAAGCCTGTGCTGGGCCAGCAGCGCAGTTGGCGGCATTGCCAGCGCCTATTTCAGCGGTAGCCTCGTACAAGAATACGGCAGTCACACTGTGTTTGCAGTGACAGCCATCTTCCCGCTTGTAGTTAGCGCTAGCGCATTGCTGATAGATGAGCAGCGAGTGAGCCAAACCCCTGCTGTAGCAGCAGCAGGAGGCGGCAGTAGCAGCAGCAGTACGGCTAACAAGGGGCTTTTACCTGCCATCAGCAGCAGCAGCAGCTTAACGGTGCGGCAGCGGGCCACCAAGGTGCTTGGGGAGGGTGTGGTGACACAGGGGTTGGCTCTGTGGGGAGCTGTGAAGCAGCGCAACATCTTGCTGCCAACTGTTTTCGTGTTTCTGTGGCAGGTGGGGTGATTACTTGATAGCAGGTACAGCACTGCATTGGTAGAGTGGTGATACTGGCAGCTGTATTGCCGCATTGTCCTGCTGGTCTCTACTCTGCTGCTGGTGGGTTTCCTGCGTTCTTCTACCTCGGTAGTCCAGGCAGAGATACAGATACATGTTTGCAGAAGTCTCGTGTCGCTTGTTTCGCCATGCAAACTGCTTCCGCGCGCAAGACTCCTGAGGTGTTGGCACATGTGCTGCTGTGCAGGCCACTCCAACAGCAGACACAGCCATGTTCTACTTCTACACCAACCAGCTGCACTTCACGCCAGAGTTCCTGGGAAGAGTGCAGCTCGCGGGCTCTGTGGCTAGGCTAGCAGGTGCGCAGTGTGGTGTGCTGGCCCTTTTTGTGTGCCGTTTGACAGTTTCTGTGAAAAGAAGCTGCTGTGGGCCATGCTGTTGCGAACTCACAAACAATGACTCAGCGGCGCTGCTGCTGGTAAGGAATGTAGCGAACTGGAAAGCACATGCACGCATTTAAAGCAGGATAACTGTTATATTAACACCCCTCCTGCACATGCTACTGCTTGTGCCGCCATTGCGCAGGTGTTGCGCTGTACAACAGTGTGTTCAAAAAAGTACCCCTGAAGCGCATGCTGCTGTGGGCCATGCTGCTGGGAGCTGGCCTTGGGTCAACGCAGCTGCTGCTGGTGTCTGGCGCCAACAGGGCCCTAGGGCTTAGCAACGAGCTGTTTGTGCTGGGCGATAGCGTCATCCTGACAGTGCTAGGACAGGTGCGTTATGTTGCATTACGCGTTTGAAAACTCGAAATGCGTGTGAGCTGTCTCTGGCAAAGAAGGGTGTTTGACAGGTTCTAGTTCGTTGTGCTTTACCACTTGTACACTGCTGGTGTCTGGCGCCAACAGGGCCCTAGGGCTTAGCGATGAGCTGTTAGTGCTGGGGGATAGCGTCATCCTGACAGTGCTAGGACAGGTGCGCTGCGTTACGTTAATCATTTGAAATTATGAAATGCGCCTGAGCTGCAAACCCCAGCCAACCGGGTGTGTGTGACAGGTTTTAGTTTGTTGTGCTTCACCACTTGTATACTCCTCATTTGATGTGCGTGCTGCTTGTTCCGCATGGTTGTTTGCTGCAATCACAGCAGTTGTTGCTCCTAGTGTGGCGCTCACACGTCTGCTGCTGCGGCTGCTGCTGCTGCTGCTGCTGCAGGTTTCGTTCATGCCTATCCTTGTGCTGGCAGCCAGGCTGTGTCCTGAGGGAGTGGAGGCGACGCTGTTTGCAACACTTATGAGCATTCTCAACGCAGGCAAGTGCGGCTGCGCATAGCAGGAACACTTGCAGCTGTGGCGAACTTCGTCTATGGTAGAAAGAGACAGCGTCAGTATGATGTTTGTCGGTGATGATGTTCTGTTGCGCTGCACATGGTGGTGGTGCTGTACAGCAGCGTGAGCAGTGTCACTAGTTGCGCAGGTGGGGGTGTACATCTGCTTTTCTTGCTTGCATGTCCCTTCCAGTGCCACTACACTCCTGACAGCAACATGCAGATGCATGCACAACGGTTCTCTTTCAAGTATATGAGTTCATTGACTTGTTCATCCGTGTAATGCGATGCTTGAATGAACAGTACATTGTATCTCAATTACTTGCAGGTGGCTTCACTGGTTCAGCACTTGGAGCCGGCCTCATGAGTGTACTGGGTGTCAACGGCAACGACTTCAGCAACCTCTTCCTGCTGCTGGTGCTGTGCAACGCTTCAACGCTGCTGCCAGCACCCTTTCTGTGGCTGCTGCCGCCAGCTGTTGACCAAGACCCACCAGATGCCAAGGGAACAGACGGCAGCAGCAGCAGTAGCAATAATGGCAAAGGGCAGGATGGAGCGATGGAGATCACAGTTCACTTAGCCGGCAGCAGTGAAGACGCAGCAGTGGAGAACGGACCTCACCAACAGCAGCAGCAGCAGCAGTGGAGTAGAGAAGCAGCAGCAGATGTGGAGGAAGGGATCCCTCTGCTGGGGCAGCAGCCGCCACCCAAGGGCAGACGATGAACGTAGCACACAGGAGAACTTGAGCGGGCCGCTCCTGGTCAAGCTTTGCATTGAGGTATGATGTTGCTTCTACCTGGAGTCCAGGATCCGCCTAAGATCGTTCACTATACAGTGTGGGCTCGCGCTTGCAGTACATGTGCTGTGCAGTGCTGCAGTCTGGCATCGTCACTGACCGAGAACTGGCGCAGCTGGCTGACGTCAACATATTTTGCGAACACTACGCCAGAAGGGGCTTACCGCGGTAAGCCTAAAGCTAGTAAGGGCTAGGTAAGGAGGAAATGACCTGGCAAGGGTCCCCCTTACCCGGGGGCTTACCACGGCAAGCCCCGTCTGGCATAGTGGAAGAAGTTGAACACAGATTTGTATCTGCAGCAAACCTGTTTTTGGCAAGGACCCGCAATTGCGGCAAGGAAGATCTTCCTTGCCTGCTCGAGAGCAGACATCATGGCAATTGAACTTGCCATCATGATGAGCAACGTTGCTTCAACTTGAACATGAGCCTGAGACAGCGATGTCGGCGGGGGCCCCAAGCTAGCCAAGTGACTACCATGTAATGCGTCTGCTGCATTCTGTTGTGACAGTCGTGTCTTATTGCATCTTTGTACTGCAAGTTGCCGGCAAACCGTCTGACCGTCACTTCACTGGCAGCAAGTCCCATCCCGGATGGCATGTGGCAGAAAGGGCTGCAGGTGAAGCACCCTTCTGGTATGCCTTGACAACACTAGAACGGCAGTACAGAGTGTTGTGAGAAGAAATTCTCACACTCCTTCATCGGATTTTGGCAAACCAGCGACGCCAGCACGCAGAAAGCGAACCGTCATGTTTGAAAAATTGTGACATTCCAGGCCGGTGAGAACTCCATAAGACCTTCGTAACTTCAAGCTATGACCTTTGTCAGCAAAAATTACACAAGTGGAAGCAACAACAGAGGCTGGACACAGTACCAGGCCCAGTACGTCGATCTTGTGCTGCTACAACATGCTACATGGGCTGCTCGAATCAGCAATAAGTCATCCCTGATACGCATAAATGCAGGGCTTAGCAGCGGTGCTGCAAAGCCAGCAATGCATCGGAGCAGTAGTTGGTGAGCACAGGCCCATGCTGCTGCTGCAGTGCTTATGCACCTGACGCTAGTCAGCAGTGGGCTTGCAGGAACATAATTGAAGCTCAAAATCCATGTTTTGTGCGAAAGAACGAAGGCAATGATGGCTCAGCTGGACGACTTGTGTGGTGCAGGGCATGGCAAGCTGCAGTACAGAACGAGCCAAGAGCAGCAGCTGCGATCAGCTTATGATGCAAAACGTCAAAGAGTGATGCGGTGAAGAGCACAGGTGGGTTGGTGCTGCTGCCCTGGCTTCTGCAGTTGATGCCTTGTGGAGCGCAGCAGCACAGTGCCTAGCAAGGGAGGGGCCTCGGCACCAGTATGAAAGCCGACCAGTTGGACACTGTGCTGCTTCTGCACTACCTATGCTGACGCCTGTTCCATCCCCCTTGTGGTGGTGGTGCTGCTGCTGCTGCTGTGCAGATCAAGGCGGATGGGACCTGGGCTTCACTTGCGTGCTCCTGGTTGCCAAGTACGACCGCGCCTGGATTTCAGCACACAGCAGCACGGCAACACCTACTGCCAGTGAGTGCCAGAACTAGGCATGCAAGTCTTCATGTTGTCAGCAGCAGCACTCCAACTTGCAGGAAGCAACCTACGAGAGAAGCAGACCCCTTTTTGTATGCACAGTGAAGATATATTTTTTTTGAGAGAGTAGTTTTTTTGAGAGAGTAGTATATTTGAATGCAACTGACCACCCATGTAGATGGAAAGAATCCTGACCAGTACTATGAGTGGGAACTGTGTGCATGTTGTAACACAGATGCAGCACACACGAATGCTGTGCAGTGTGTCGAGTAGAAGATGCATTTGCAACGGCACGACAGATGAGACTTGCAGCACTGTGCTGCAGCACACGCCAGTACACCTTGAACACAAAGCCATCCACACATGCCAGTAAAACAGGCACTGTACGGGACCGTAAGCTAGGCAGGCTTGCCTGCTTCTGCTATGTAGGGCTAAGTCTTGTAGCGTGTAACTAGCAAGCAAGCAAGCAGAGTCATTCCAAAATCGGTGCATGTGATCAGACAGCATCACATGACGTGCGGTTGATGCGGCATCAGTGCCGAGCAGCAGGTGTGTTCAGTTGTCTTTGCCACTACACGTGGCGAAGACAAATGATGCCATCTGCTGCCTGGCACAAATGCAAGCCGCAACAGCCATCACGGATGCTGCCGTGCACCACAGCAGCCTTTTGAGCAGCACACCCATATGTGCTTCAAGCACAAGTTGGCCCTACTGTATAGTGTATGCACACTATTGGTTTGTACTCCACAACAGCACTGTCATACAGTGATGCAGAAACACCAGAGCCCCAATCCTGCTGCTGCTGCTGTTGTTGTTGACTACACCCTGTCTGCCTACAAGCATGCGTGTGAGCTGTGCAGCATGCTCCTGCCTCTGCACGTATGGTGCGCCACCACCCTGTGAGACCCCCACAGCGTGCCATCCTGCCAGTACTGCAATACTAGTGAGACTCTTGAAGAAAAACAATTGCGCAGAGCACCAGATGCCGATGACCAAAGTAATCGATATAGCCAGCTGCAGCCGCCAATATTGGTTACTTTGATTACCTGCATCTGGTGCTCTGCGCCATTGTTGTTTTTCATTGTCCCACTGCAGTACTTGCACACATGGCCGTGGCATGGTAAGGGCCACCTCACGCCAACGCTGCCCGTGGCTCTTGGTTGTGTTTGTAGTTGTTGACTGCAGCCACAGCTGTGGCGTGCTCCAGTGACGGCCAAGTAGAACGATTGGAGCAGGCCGACGCCTTGGTTGCTTGATTCAATCGAATGTTGTGCAGCCTCCTGCACAGGATGCTGCAGGATGCCCACTGCAGCTCATCTGGGACGTGCCTGTGCCTTGGAACCTGCAGCGGCAGATGCAGAGCACGCAAGGCAGCGGTGAAGCCATGTGCATAACGCATGAGCTGATGCTGTCAACTCTGGCAGGCATGCACCTGACGCAACCTGCAAGACTCTTGCAAAGTGTGCACCACCTGATGGAGGTGTGAAGGCTGTACAGGCTGTGCATCATGCATGCTAGTTCATGACCAGTGCAATGCAGCACAACCCTGTTCGTGCTTGTCCAGGTCTGTCATGATCCAAGACCAAAGCACAGATCAGAGATCAGAGCAGCAAGTCGTTAGGCGACTGTCGCTCACCTCACAAGTCTGAATCAGTCTCAGACTGCCAGCTGGCCAATCTGCAGATTGGTGGCACCAGCCTGATTAACGCAAATTCTACAAAACTCCATCAAACTTGCAAGCATCTGCCCTGTTCCCATGCGACCGTGCTGCTCAGGGGCTGCTGAACTGTACGACGATCGCGACATTGCGACCCAGATGGGCAGATGTGCTTGCAAGCAAAGCGCACTGTTGCGGTACTCGCCGCACACAGCAGCTGACAGCATGGCGCTGTTCGCGATATGCACTGCATTGCTATAGATTGATGTACTGGCTGTCTTTGACACTCCCACCCAACTGCGCCAGGTCCCTTTATATAGCTGTGATCGAGAGCTTGCTGGCTCACGATTCTAAAGTCCGTAAAAAGATGACGGCATGGTCCCTGCGCATTCCAGCGACGGACAATGTACAAGGTTTGATTTAGGATGATGATAGTACATGCACGGTGCGTCGTGGGATGCAAAACAGCATATGCTGGCGTAAGGCTGTGCCTACAAGGCCCGCGCCTCAACAGGCGAGTTAGATCCATCCGCACCCGGTACCCTCACCTTGATCGAAAACACTTGATACTGCTGGCACGTAGGTGTTTAAGATGAATGTGTTTGCTTTGAAAGCGGGAACAGTATAAAAGAGCGTTTCTGGCACGCAGAATTTGGATGAATCTGCAGCCTGAACTGCTGGTGACGTCGTGGTGGCTTGGTTGGGACGTAAATACGCATTTGTCGAGCATATATACTCAGCTTGAGTCGCGCGTGCTCCCAACATAGCTGTCTAAGATGGTGATCTCACCAGCAGTTGAGTTGCGTGCACGCTTAGATCGAGCCGTACTTTTCAAAAACGCCTGCCAGAAAGCCTCAAATGCTACATATAGCTTTGTATTCGCAAAACATGTGCATTTTTGGAAGTTTTCAGCGCTGACGAGCGCTTTGGTTTGACGGCCAGGTTGACGTCGGTATAGTCACTTCGCAGGGGAATTCTCGGCGCAGTTCCCGATGCCAACTCAGACCGTCGGTGACATCTGCATTCCGCCTGGTATATACTTGACTGCACTACCTCGCTAATCTATCGCAGTCTCAACAGACCAACTATTTACTGTCATTGCCGGTGCGATCTATCAGATTCTATAGTCAGAGTGTGTGCTAGTGTGTCGTGGTGCCACGTTCGGCTGCAGCAGCATGGTTCAGCCAAGCTTGCCGCGCTCGCGGCATGCTTTGCCTTTGTTGGCAACTCTGGTGTTAGTTTGCTGCGCCACGCAGATCCGTGCAGCAGCTCGCCTAACGGCAGTCGAGCTCAACGCTCTTTCCCAGCTCTGCGCAACCTGCGGGACCAAGTTTACACCCGGCAGCACGCCAAAATGCAACATGCCGGGCTGCGCTGTCTGCGAACCTGCCCAGACCCTGTCCCCGAAGGATGATGCGGATGATGTCGAGACCAGCAGCAGTGCTCAGAACGTTTCTGCCCTTGCCAACAGGGAGACGTGCCTTTGCTCCCTGCCAGGCTGGACGATGTCCAAGCACACGAAAACGGGGAGGAACGTCTGCCAACAAGGAGACGTGCCTTTGCTCCCTGCCAGCGCCCGCTGACTGCTGGATTTACGGGATCCACGTCCATCACTGTCACGCCTTGACGGCGGGTCCTTTGGCAACTAAGGTCTTCTATAGCGATTCGACGTAGGCCGTAGTTGTATAGAAGGCTCAGTTAGTTACCAAGGGAAGGCTTCACACAATAGACGAGGCTACGAGGACTTGGGAGGTCTGATGGAAAGACTTCTTGAGTGAATACTTCTTGTTGAGTGAGGAGAGGCCCCCTCTATTAATACTGCTTTCGCCATGACGATATAGATAGTGGGAAGGCTTGGCTGAGGCTGCTGTAACAGCTGGCAGGAAAATGCAAGGGCTGCAAGGACACAGCCAGGTGCGAGCCCGCTGCAATGCTTGCAGCCTCCGGGAGCTGCCAGCTGTCAGCAGAGCAAACTGCTGGTCAGGTAGCCTCAGCCAATAGCCGTTTGAGGGGTTACACACTTTCAAGCACCGAGAGCAGCACAATTCAACAAGAGGCAAGACAGAGGAAAGGCGAAAGCAGCAGACAGGTGCAGGCACCGGCAGCAAAGGGAAGGCAGGGGACCAGCAATGAACAGGTCCCCAAACAAGCCTGGCGCAAGGGCGCACAACGCAGAAACAGGCAACGCAGGCCTGCAGCAGAAACACTGCAAGAGCTGCAAAGCACCACACACTATGGGAAGCAACCAGCATCAGCACAGCTATCAAAGCTGCACGACAGCGCACCACTGTCAGACGCTGCATGGCAGCGGACATGACACTATGTAGGGGCTGCAGCGGGCAACACCATCTCGTTGCTGCAAGGCAGCATAAAACCATGAAACCCAGCGAGCGGCACAGGTTCGGCAGGTAGCGCGGCACGTTGTGCATGTTGCGCAACTACTCTGCGGCAACTGACAACCAGTGGTCAGTCACCTGAAACCAGAGGCACCGCTAGCAACACAGCCACTGCAGCGCCACCACCCAGTGCACAATGCGGAACAGTAGCCACAAAAAAAGGGGCGGGAAGGGCGGGCGAGTTGCAGTTCGCATGAACAGCAACGAAACGTGCAGTGCTAGACGCCTGCGCATGCTAAGTGGCCTTCGGCAGCAGTGAGGTAATGACGTGTTTTGACTGTCACCTCACCCACTGCTTGCCTTTGACCAGGCAAGCAGGGATACAGCTACGCTGCATTAACCGCAATGAACAAGTCCATTGCACATTAATACTGCTTTCGCCATGACGATATAGATAGTGGGAAGGCTTGGCTGAGGCTGCTGTAACAGCTGGCAGGAAAATGCAAGGGCTGCAAGGACACAGCCAGGTGCGAGCCCGCTGCAATGCATGCAGCCTCCGGGAGCTGCCAGCTGTCAGCAGAGCAAACTGCTGGTCAGGTAGCCTCAGCCAATAGCCACATTGAAAAGACCAGTGGAACAGGAAGGGGGAGGGCTGCAAGCAGCAAGGCTTGCAGCCCACCTGGCCCGCCGCAACACGGCGCGCAGATAGAAGCCACGACACATGTGGCAGGCAAACAAGCAGACGCACCCCAGCGCACACCACTAACGCAGCAAACACTCACGCTGCCAAACCTACACCGCTGAATCCAGGGCTGGGGCCGACAACTGCTGCGAGAAGCAGCAGCAGAAGCAAACGCAAACCAAAACACACAACCACCAGCACAAACCACCACTGCAGCAAGCACACATGCCGCCAACCTTCAAACCTCTGAATGTAGTGCTGGGGCCGACAACTGCTGCAAGCAGCAGCAACAGCAAATCAAATGCTGAGCAGCAGCACGCTGTACACACGCATGCCCAACACGCAGCCTGTGCGCAGCAAACACCTAGCTGCGGGACCATCTGCAAGCTAGTGCTCGATGCGAACAGCTAGCAAGGGCCAGGAACTGTGGCTCCGAGCCATAGGGCCGGTGAGCGTCGAACAAGGCAGCTGGAAGCTGTCAACCGCAAGCAGCATCAGCTCATGAAACCAAGGCTGAGCCGGCCACAACGGCACCACCACCGTAACATTTGCACGCTCTTCGCGCACTTTCTGCACAACCTGCAGCAACATTGAGGTGGTGACAGGCGGGAAAGCAAAGGCATTGCCCCAAGCAGACCATGGCTGCAGCAGGGCATCAACGCCCCTGCTGCCAGGGCACTGGAACAAACTGTAGAAGCAGTGACAGTGCGTGTTTTCCGCCGAAGCAAACAGGTCTATTTTGTGCGGGCCCCACATAAGATCCAGCCAACTAAACATCTCAGAATCCAGGCGGTAGTCCCCATGGTCAACAAAGCGAGAAGGTGCATCAGCTCTATTAAGTTCTGATTTCACCCCGACCACCTGCAGCTGAACATGCAGATCTTCAAGCACAGACCACAACAACCTGTACTCGTCCATGAGAGCAGCGGACCGTGAAGCAAAGCGCCCCAAAACAGACTCTGTCACCGTGTTATCTTCATGCAGCCTCACCACACGATCGCGCACCACAGGCTCAAAAGACAGCAGAGCCATGCGCACAGCTCGCATCTCCTGCTGGTTGATGTGCATGCACGCTTCAGCAGCAGACCAGGCGCCGTGAGCAACCCCTTCGGGGCTGTCGCCCAGGACAGGCAGCACAGCGCCCCAGCCTGTGGGACATGCATCAACAAACAAATCAACAGTAGCCGGGCGCAACCGAATAGGCGACGACAAATGCTGCACAGGGATGCTCGCCCACCACTCAAGATCACGGAAGGACTGGCGGGAGATGCTGACAGTCCCATTCCAGCCAGAAACAGACGCACAATCGTCATACAAACTACGCAGAAACAGGCTGGCCGGCATGACAGCCAGCCGCACAGACTGCGCATATCCACAAAATGCAGCCAGCGCTCGCTTTGGCACGCGGCGCTTGTTCTGCTTGGCAGCAACAGCAATGCCGCGCGCCAGGCGGGTGAGGCGGGCAACCTTGGCTGGGGGCACACAGAAGGTGCCTTGGGCCAGGTCCACAACCAGGCCCAAATGCTCCAGCCGCTGTGTGGGCTCCCACACAGACTTGGTGGGGTGGGGCGTAAAGCCAAGCCAGTACATTATGGATTGGATCCACTCAGCACCGGCTGCTGCTGTCTCCTGGTCAGGGAACACAAACAAAAAGTCATCCAAGTAGGGCAGTACCTTGCAGCCAACCTGCGCTACACTGCCACGGCTGCCAGGCGCTGCAGGGTACATGGTGCCTGACGGCACACGTATATGCGCAGGGGAGCGCAGATGCGCAACAAAAGGCCTAGTCACCTTGGTGAAGTAGTAAGGCGAGTTATTCCAGCCAAAAGGCAAGCAGTTGATCTGATAAAACTCGCCAGCAAACTCAAAGCAAAAGTAATCGACTGCGCTAGCGTGCAGAGGCACCTGATAGAATGCGTCTGCCATGTCAGCCTTGACAGCAAAGGCATTGCTCAAGTCGTAACGCTGCAAAACCGCAGCGTCTCAAACCTGCACTTGCGGGCGACATTGAAGGTGTTGATATACTTGTAATTGATCACCAGACGCCAAGAACTGCCCTTGGGCACACAAAATGCATTAGAGCAGTATGCAGGGCGGGAGGCAAGCTTGGTAAGCACACCCAACTTGCTGAGGCGGGGCGCTTCAGTGCACAACCACCATTGCTTTTGGGCGTTGGTAGATGGCAAAGGGTTCTTGTAAAAGGGGGGCGGCGCGCGGCCACCCAGCCACTCTACAGGAACACCATGCTGCAGCCAGCTGAGCACATGCGAAGATGCACCAATGGCACGCCACTGCTTGCCGCACAATCCAAAGCGCCAGTGCAGCGGCGTGCTTGCAGGAAAGCTGTGCACAGTAACCATGCTCAGATGTCAAGAAAAGGCACCACAATGATGTGCCCCACACAGCTGCTTAACGACACAACAGCTGGGTGTTCAGACGAGTAGCCTAATGACTGGCTGTTACGTGGGAGCCGCCCCACACTCGCCTGCTGTGTGCGCAGGGCGCTTACTGCACTGCTGCTCCAGCAGATAAAAGCCTGCCCGCCACGCCAGTCGCCAGGAGTGCCGTTCATGCAGTGCCAAGCGTTTGAAATCAGCAATCGTGCTGCTGCTGCTGCTGCGACGGCGCGCACTGCCAATGAGGCTGCTGTTCTCGCCATTGCTGCTGCTGCTGTGGCTTCTGGGGCTGTCAAAGCAGCCACTCAGCGCCAGCGCTTCACCTGCTGAGCTCCAGCTGCTGTTGCTGGGGCCCAAACAACCCCTCATGCTGAGGAGTTAAGCAGCCATACGTAGCTGCGTGCTGACGTGCAGCAAAATGCCGGTCTGTCGGGACTGCACTGTGAAGACAAGCTCCAGCCGCTGGTGCTCCTGCCTGACGCTGATGCTGCTGCGGCGCCTGCTGCTTGTGTCACTTATCTACACCCCTAAGCGGAGATAGCTGACCTTAAGAAACTGCGGAAAGCGCATTAACTCAAGCCCAGCGTGCCAAAAGGGCCGAAAGAGCACGCGACGGCCGCAGGTAGCCGTGCGTTCAGCTGCCTCTGGCCGACCTAAAGCAGGTCCTTAGTTTGTTCTCAGATATACGTAAGAACGATCTGGAGATATTCGGAGGTATTAATGGATCGATTTCAGAGAAGTGATAAAAAATAGGAAGTGTGCAACACTCCAAACGCTACCGAAGTAGCGAGTCGAGTTGCAGTTCGCATGAACAGCAACGAAACGTGCAGTGCTAGACGCCTGCGCATGCTAAGTGGCCTTCGGCAGCAGTGAGGTAATGACGTGTTTTGACTGTCACCTCACCCACTGCTTGCCTTTGACCAGGCAAGCAGGGATACAGCTACGCTGCATTAACCGCAATGAACAAGTCCATTGCACAATAATTATGTAAAAGCCGTCACGGCAAGGCTTGCCGCATGTACAGGCTTTAAAGTTTAAACATATGCACTAGCAGCTGCCTCACCTTTTTAGCAGAAACGGTACCCCTGGGGGTTGGTGTTGCCTGCTACAGCGCAAATCGTGCCGCTGCATTGGTTTGGGTATCCAGGTGTTATCAAAAGTGCAGCGGCGGAGCTGCAGCAGAATCCTCCTGCAAGAACGCCCGAGTGCACCATCACGATAATTGGCTGACTTAGCCACGTGCACCACGTAACATTGGAATTCCATTTCCAGGACATGTTAAGCACATCAGTTCTACTCTTGAACAATTCTGAAGCTGAAGGCTGCAACGTGCACATGCGCCACGCCCTGGCATGGACAAGCAAGTCTCTCAGCGGCTGCAGCAGCAAACAGGAGTTGAACCTAGGCCCCGGATGCATTGTCCATGCTGTACGGGCATGCCACACTGGCAGTTCAAGGTGGTGTCCAACAACTTTTGAACTAGATGAAAAGTGGTCCTGACAAGCACCCACAGTGTACACTGTACACGGTGGTGAGGCAGGCGGCACCGTGAATGGCACACACCACCACAGCGCTCTGGCAATTGTTAGCTGGGTGCAACGGTGTCGTTCACCTACCTGCGTAGAAGCCATAGGGGGCGTAGTTAACAGGACAATTCTTGATGATGTCGAAACATTTGCTGTTGCCTTGCGGTTTGGTGTTGCTGTTGTAAGCGCAGACGAAGCCGGAGCAAGTGTTACCATCAGTGGTTTTGTCGCAGCAGAAGCCTCCAGCTGACAGGCCGTAAGCATTCCACCGAGGAGGGCAGGATTCTGCATCCACACATAAACACCACTCTGCTCAGTCAATCAACTTCAATCAAGATTGAAGTTTTCAAACTCATTTGGCCCAGCAGTCTGGGGTTTGAAACTGGTCGTGCGAAACAGTGTGCACCGCTGCAAAAGATTGCCTGCCAGATAATCTGCTGACTTAGCAGCATACTCGGAGTGTACTACACTGAGTGTGCGAACTATGCATGCCACGCCAGAGGAGCATAGGCTCAAGCAAGTGTGCCTCAGGCAGATGCAGCTGCTGATGCACACAGCTTCCTGCCAACATCTGCAGCACGCAATCGCAGGCAACTCACCTGCTGACACCTTTTGACACACGCTGGTGACCACAGAATTCGGCCCCGTGGAACCATCTGGGCCGCTGTTGTAGTTGTTTTTTAGCCAGCATTGAGTTGATGACCAGTATGAATCCGATGAGTATACGTAGAAGGTGCAATCTGCCTTCTTGTCGCACGCTGCCCTGCAGGTGCTCTCATCAACCCCTTGCAGATGCGCCACTTCTCCCCCGCTCACATCCCAGCCGCTGCCCAAACACACGAATTCGCCAACTGCAGCCGGTGCACCTGAAGGGGGCAGGGTCAGATTACGCTGTGACATGGGCTGACAAACTCTTGATCTTGTCATGCATGACGTCATCTGACTGTGGCGATGAGAGGGTCGATTCTGTATGTTTGCTGTGGCCGCTGACAACAATGCTGCAACTGTTCAGCACAGCCACGTCTCGGAATTGACCACATGATGACGCTTCCCATGCCGGAAGCCGCATCCCGCCCGAAAAGCGGCTATGGTCACACAGCTTCCTGCCAACATCTGCAGCACGCAATCGCAGGCAACTCACCTGCTGACACCTTTTTACACTGTAACGATACCCCAAAAGGCGATGCCTCCATGCCTCGTTTCCGGCCTATAGACCCCGTCACGTTACATACACACGCTGGTGACCACAGAATTCGGCCCCGTCCCAATCGACACATTTCTTGCGACACGTGCATGCACACAGCAAGCATATGATACAACGCCAACATGCGGCATGATACCAATGTGCGGCACAAATACGATGAGGCAACCTGTTGACATCAAATATGGTAGGTTGCACATGTCTAGTGCTGCTGCAGCTGGCTGGGTATACTTGTGCCACATGTTTAATGCGCGCCAATGAATTAAGCGAAACTCGCAGTCCCGGTACGTTCACCACGTGCCAAGCATGCGGCCGTGCTGGCCGGGTGTGAACTCAGTCAGGCATGCATCATTGGCGTAGTCCTGATGTAAGGTTGAAGGAACCGGAAGTTTCTAGAAGTTTCTAGAAGGTTCTGGATGTTTCCAGAAGGTTTCAGATGTTCCAGAAGTTCTAGAAGTCTCCGGAAGGATGTAGATGTTTCCGGAAATAGTATGTTCTAGGATTGTCTAGAAGCTTCCTTGGTCCAGAATGTTCCAATTGTAGGCAGTTGAGGAGGCGTTGTAGGTTTTTGCCAAGGCTATAAATAGAGGGGGCCTCTCCTCACTCAACAAGAAGTATTCACTCAAGAAGTCTTTCCATCAGACCTCTCAAGTCCTCGTAGCCTCGTCTATTGTGTGAAGCCTTCCCTTGGTAACTAACTGAGCCTTCTATACAACTACGGCCTACGTCGATTCGCTATAGAAGACCTTAGTTGCCAAAGGACCCGCCGACAAGGCGTGGCAAGTGGTAGCTGAGATTGTCTACGAACACCGAGGAGTCCTGGAGATTCTACAAGCTTCCGGCATATGCCAGGCAAGTACAATCCGGAGAAGCCTGCACCCAAGGTGAAGTTTCTGGAGCCTCCCTCGCACCCAAGCGTCTCCAAGTTCCGGACAACCTTTGAGCTCAACGGCGTGGAGTTCGTCACTTCTACTCCTATCCGGAACCTTCCTGCCAAGACCGACTACCATTGCCTTAAGCCTTCCACTAACATCAAGAAGCATCCAGCCAAGAAGGTTCCTAAGTCTTCAACCTACTCTCCGCGCATCCGGAAGATTCTCAACAACATCCTCACCAAACCTCAGCCCACGCCCGTGAAGCCCCAGTGCTTCAAGAAGGAGGTGCACAAGCCAATCCCTTTTTGAAGACGTTTGTGCGCGCATTCAGGCAGCCCAGGCGGCAGAGCACCGCGCACACCAGGAGAAGCTCCGGAATCTTCTTCACACGGCAATTAAGGAGCACATCACTAAGGAGGCCAAGGCCAAGGGCGTCTCTGATTGTGAGTCCGCTTGCTAAGCAGCCATGGAGGGATCTGGAGTGTCGCCGGAGATGTTGGCCTTACAGCAGCAGGTGGCTCAGCTTCAGCACGCGCTTCAGCAGATGCTGCAGCAGCAGACCAGTGCTGGGCCTACAAGCAAGCTGAAGCTCCCCAAGCCACCAGAGACCAATGGCAGGCAGCCTTCCCCTGTCAATTGGTGCCACAAGATGGAGACGTACCTTGCGGCCGAGGGCGCCAACCTCAGCAGCTCTTCCATTGTGACGGTGGCAGCGGCCTACCTCAAGGACTCAGCCCTCAACTGGTACCGCCAGCATGAGCAGGCTGTGGCGGTGGGCAAGGCTCAGCCCTACGCTTCTTGGGATGAGTTCAAGAAGGCCTTTATCGCCCGTTTCACCCCTGTTGACCCAGAGGTGGACGCGCGGGAGAGGCTTGACCGGCTCACCCAAACACGTAGCGTGTTCGCCTATGCCCAGGAGTTCAACACCTACATGCTGGAGCTGCCGCACATGGACAAGAACGACCGCATTCATCGCTTCATCCGCGGTCTGAAGCCGGAGGTGCGCATTCACGTCAAGCTGCAGCAGCCAACCACGTTGCATGACGCCGTGGAGCTTGCCATTAAGGCAGACTCGATGGTGTGGGAGCGTGGTCGAAACGGCAACAGCCGCTTCGTCAACATGGGCAGCAACAACCGTGGAGCGGTTGCAAGGGGCGGACCGGCACCCATGGAGCTCGGAGCAATGGAGCCGCAGAAGCCCAGGAACCAGCCGCTCAAGTGCTTCTACTGTGGCAAGCCAGGGCACAAGCGGCGGGATTGCAAGAAGCTGCAAGCGTACAAGCAGCGTGATGGGGACACCTCTGCACGGTCAAACTGAAGGGCGCGTGCAGTAGTGTGGGTCGTACTGTGCGCATTGAGCAGGCTCAGCCCCGTGCGCCTGTGAGAGACTCACGCCAGGTAGAAGGCTCACAAAGGCCTAGTGAGCCTGGAGCATCCAGTGCAGCCCAGGGAAAAGCGGGTACCCGTCGTTGTGGACGACTGCGGGACTGTACCTACTGGCTGTTCAACCGCCTGGAGAAGGTCAAGTATGCCGATGCTTACGGGCCATTCTCAGTGGACGCCTGCGCACGTGAGGAGACTGCCCAGGCTGACAAGTTCTACAAGGGCTTCACTGACTTCCGCAAGGCTAATGTCAGCGGCGAGTCAGTATGGCTGAATGTGCCTTTCCGGCATGCTGGCCAATATCTGAGGCACTACCTGGATTGTAAGAAGACCGCACCGGAGACGACATGCGGCGTGTTTATCCTGCCCAAGTGGGACAGGAAGCCGTGGTGGAAGCTGACGCAGGGGATGAGGGTAATTCACGAGTACCCTGCGGGAACGGAGGGCTTGTTCTCTATCCCATCCGGGGACAGGTGGGTGGAGCAAGCTTCTCAATGGCCGGTGATCATCCTGTGGGATCCGCCCGTGAACACAGGAGTGAAGCCAAGGCCATGGGAGGAGGAGTTGCCGGCGAAGCAGGAGCAGGAGACACTCACTGCACCCGAGGCCGAAGACTCGTGCACCGCCATGGAGCTAGGTGGTCTTGAGCCTGCTAGCCATGAGCTCATTCGTCTGAAGGCCAAGTGCCGCGGCGAGGTGCTTGATGTGCTAGTAGACTCAGGTGCGAGTGAGGACTACATCGATCCGAGGGTGGTGATGAAGTTCCGATTGCCGACTCTCAAGCTCCATCGACGTCAAGTGAGGCTCGCCAACGGTTCACTGCAAGATGCGGGGACGGTCGTGCCTGACCTACGTTTCCGTATTGGACAATTCAAGGACCGGAGGCCTTTTACCGTCACTCAGCTGGCACCATACGACATCATCCTTGGCAAGCCTTGGTTGACTGCTCACAACCCTGCCATCGACTGGGTGTCTAACACCATCACCATTGAAAAGAGGGACGTCACATACACCTTGCAGCAACCCTCTAACATCGAGAGGACAACTCCCGAGAGGACAACTCCCGGTTTCAGTTTGTTGTCTGCACTTCAACTCAAGCGGGAGTTACGCAAGGGCGCAATTGCTTACCTTGCCATCCTCAAGGAGGTTGAGGAGGACCCAACTATCCGTGCGATAGATGACCTCTCTCTCCCTTCAGGGGATCCCGAGTGGGTTGAACGGATGAAGGGGGTACTTCACAAGTACTCAGCCATCTTTGGCAAACTGCCAAAAGGTGTACCTCCATCCCGAGGTGTGGAACATGAAATTGAGCTGGAGCCTGGTGCCAAGCCCCCTTACCTACGTATTTATCACATGAGCCCTTTGGAGCTGGCGGAGGTCAAGCAACAACTAACGGACCTGATTGACATGGGGTTCATCCAACCTTCCAAGTCGCCGTATGGAGCACCCATTCTTTTTGTTCCTAAGAAGAATGGTAAGCTTCGTATGTGCATTGACTATCGGGCGCTGAACAAGATAACGGTGAAAAACCGCCATCCTTTGCCTCGCATTGACGAGCTGATGGATCAGCTTCATGGGGCGACGATATTCAGCAAGCTTGATCTTCAAAGTGGCTATTGGCAGATCCGCATTGCTGAGCAAGATGTTCCAAAAACCGCGTTCCGGACGCGTTATGGTCACTTTGAGTGGAAGGTTATGCCTTTTGGGTTGACCAACGCACCCGCAACTTTTCAGCATTTGATGAATAAGATTTTGCAGCCATATCTTGATAAGTTCGTGGTGGTGTACTTGGATGACATCTTGATCTTTTCCAAGACACCTGAGGAGCATTTGGCGCACGTGGCTAAGGTACTCGCGGTTTTGAGGGAGAATCAGCTTTATGTGGGGCTTGACAAATGTGCATTTGGGCTCAGCGAAATCGATTTCTTGGGACATGTCGTCAGTGCCGACGGCATTAAGCCAGATCCCAAGAAGGTGGCAGCGGTTACGGAGTGGCCGACACCTGGCACTGTGCGCGAAGTGCGAGGTTTTCTCGGTTTGACTGGTTACTACCGGCGCTTCATTCAGCACTATGCTCAAAAGGCGTACCCGTTGACGGAGCTCACCAAGGAGAGCATCAAGTGGCACTGGCGGGATGATGTAGAAGGTCCGGCCTTCGACGAGCTCAAGAAGGCATTGGTGTCCGCACCTGTACTGGTGACGCCTGATCCGAGCTTGCCTTATGAGGTCTACACCGACGCCTCCAAGTTTGCGCTTGGAGCGGTACTACTTCAAAACCAGGGCAAGGGCTTGCAACCCGTGGCTTATCTGTCACGGAAGCTCTCGCCAACAGAGCGCAACTACCCCACTGGAGATCGGGAGATGCTTGCAATCTACTACGCTCTACAGCAGTGGCGTTGCTATCTGGAAGGAGTTCCCTTCAAGGTAAACTCTGATCACCTGAACCATACTTGGTTCAACAAGAAGCAGGATCTTTCTCGACGACAGGCCAAGTGGAGTCAGTGGATCGAGTCGTACCACAGTGGTACGGAGATTGCTTACAAGGAGGGAGCTAAGAATTTGTCAGATCCTCTGTCACGGCGCCCGGATCTCGCCTCAATTGAGCTTGCTACGGCATCTGTGCCCAGCAACTTGAAAGAGGAGATTCAGGCTGGATATGAGAAGGATCACTACTATGATGACGTGATGCCAGGTCTGTGGATGCATGATGGGTTGTGGTACTTCCAGGATCGCGTGGCTATCCCAGCAATTCCCGAGCCCAGGAAGCGCATTATTGCCGAGTGCCATGACTGTCCAAGTGCAGGACATCTTGGCCACACCAAGACCCTGCAACGTGTGGCCAGGAGATTTTGGTGGCCGCACATGAGCCGTTCTGTCTATTCTTATGTTGTGGCATGTCCTTCATTTCAGCGCAATAAGCCTGTGATGCAGCGACCTCTTGGTCTTCTGCAGCCTTTACCTGTGCCTACGGCAAAATGGGAGCAGATTACCATGGATTTGATCACTGATCTGCCTGTTACCAAGGAGGGGCATGATGCGGTGGTGACCTTTGTGGATCGCCTGACAAAGATGGTCCACTTTGCACCCACAACTAAGACTGCAGGAGCGGAGGCGATCGCCAACGTATTTGTGCATACATGGTATAAGCACCATGGTTTGCCTCGTGTCATTATCTCTGACAGGGATTGGCGGTTTCTGAGCCACTTTTGGCAGGCATTGTTCAAAGCTCTTGGCACTGAGCTGCGGTTTTCTACAGCTTTTCACCCGCAGACTGATGGCCAGAGTGAGCGTGCGAACCGCACCTTTGAAGAGGTGTTACGCCACTTTGTTTCACCTCGCCAGGATGATTGGGACGATTACCTAGATTTGGCGGAGTTTGCTATCAATGATTCAGTCAGTCCTTCTACGGGCTACACGCCTTTCTATTTGGCGTATGGTCAGAATGTGCCCTCACCTATTGATTTGGCAGATGTGATCGTGCCAGCAGCGCAGATGCGTGCTCAGGAAATGACGGACGCAATTGAGCATGCCAAGGCCAAGCTTCGGGAGTCCCATGAGCGCCAAGCGCGCGCAGCCAACAAGGAGCGACAACACTACCTGTTCCAAGTCGGAGACAAGGTGAAGCCGTCCACAATCAACCTCAATTTACCATCCACGATGAGCAAGAAGCTCGCAGCTCGCTTCATTGGCCCCTTCACGGTGGAGAAGGTCATCAATCCGGTGGCCTACATGCTGAAGCTTCCTGCTTCTCTCAAGATTCACCCTGTATTCCACATCAGCTTACTCCGGCCATGGAAGGAAGATGCGCAGTTCCCTGACCACAAAGGACAATCTGCACCCGTGCTCGTCTACCCTGATGACGACCAGTG